>CM040395.1:150107555-150127555 GCA_022702515.1 Ilyophis sp. 1 JC-2022
TTTTGGGAGAGTGGGGTAGTGTTGGTACTGAGGTTTTTTTTTTGGGAGAGTGGGGTAGTGTTGATACTGTGTGGGTTTGTTTTGGAGAGTGTGGTAGTGTTGATGCTCGGTGCTTTTTCTTTTTTAATCCAGATATGTCGATGACATCACCAGTGCATCACCACTCCTCTTTCCACTGTACTGCCTCTCTTTCCAGACTCTAGACCTGTGTTTGTGTATGAAAAAGAATGAGACGGTGTGTGTGTGTGAGTTTCCTGAGTGATCGTGTGTGTATGAGAGAGAGAGAGAGAGAGAGAAAGAGAGAAAGAGAGAGAGAGATGCGTGTGAGGGGGTTAACGTTAACGTTTCTGTAAAAAAGCATGTGCGCTCAGTCAACCTTTAGCATATGAAACAAAGTATATCAACCCCTGTCTCTTAAAAAAAAGAAAAAAAAGATGCTGTCCTCTTTCTCACCAATGCTTAATTGTGAGGCTTTGATGTCTGAACTTGATTGGCTGAGATTGCCTCCTTGACCCCGCCTCCTCCACTCCTTTTGAGTACATGATCCTGGCCACCATCATCGCCAACTGCGTGGTCCTGGCGCTAGAGCAGCACTTACCTGGGGAGGACAAGACCCCCATGGCCAAACGGCTGGTGAGGATGCGCCCGCCTGCACCCCGGCCTACACCGAGAGCTTATGTTACAACAACACGGTCTGCTGCGGTGTTATGTTTGCACTGCATGCTGGGTAATCTCAGCCACTGTGAGTTTAATTGGCACAGAATCTATGGACTCACCAGGTGCTCATATCTGCATTCATAACAATTAAAGTTTTCTTTCCCAATGCTTGAGCTGAGGGCCATTAAGGGGCGTGGCCAAGTACAATACTGTAGTAATGCACGCTCCATACTGTACAATACTGTAGCAATGCACACTCCATACTGTACAATACTGTAGCAATGCACGCTCCATACTGTACAATACTGTAGCAATGCACACTCCATACTGTACAATACTGTAGCAATGCACACTCCATACTGTACAATACTGTAGCAATGCACACTCCATACTGTACAATACTGTAGCAATGCACGCTCCATACTGTACAATACTGTAGCAATGCACACTCCATACTGTACAATACTGTAGCAATGCACACTCCATACTGTACAATACTGTAGCAATGCACACTCCATACTGTACAATACTGTAGCAATGCACACTCCATACTGTACAATATTGTAGAAATGCACACTCCATACTGTACAATATTGTAGCAATGCACGCTCCATACTGTACAATATTGTAGCAATGCACACTCCGTACTGTACAATACTGTAGCAATGCACACTCCATACTGTACAATACTGTAGCAATGCACACTCCATACTGTACAATATTGTAGCAATGCACACTCCATACTGTACAATACTGTAGCAATGCACACTCCATACTGTACAATACTGTAGCAATGCACACTCCATACTGTACAATACTGTAGCAATGCACACTACATACTGTACAATACTGTAGCAATGCACACTACATACTGTACAATACTGTAGCAATGCACACTCCATACTGTACAATACTGTAGCAATGCACACTCCATACTGTACAATACTGTAGCAATGCACACTCCATACTGTACAATACTGTAGCAATGCACACTCCATACTGTACAATACTGTAGCAATGCACGCTCCATACTGTACAATACTGTAGCAATGCACACTCCATACTGTACAATACTGTAGCAATGCACACTCCATACTGTACAATACTGTAGCAATGCACACTCCATACTGTACAATACTGTAGCAATGCACACTCCATACTGTACAATACTGTAGCAATGCACACTACATACTGTACAATACTGTAGCAATGCACGCTCCATACTGTACAATACTGTAGCAATGCACGCTCCATACTGTACAATACTGTAGCAATGCACGCTCCATACTGTACAATACTGTAGCAATGCACACTCCATACTGTACAATACTGTAGCAATGCACACTACATACTGTACAATACTGTAGCAATGCACGCTCCATACTGTACAATACTGTAGCAATGCACGCTCCATACTGTACATACTGTAGCAATGCACGCTCCATACTGTACAATACTGTAGCAATGCACACTCCATACTGTACAATACTGTAGCAATGCACACTCCATACTGTACAATACTGTAGCAATGCACACTCCATACTGTACAATACTGTAGCAATGCACACTCCATACTGTACAATACTGTAGCAATGCACGCTCCATACTGTACAATACTGTAGCAATGCACGCTCCATACTGTACAATACTGTAGCAATGCACACTCCATACTGTACAATACTGTAGCAATGCACACTCCATACTGTACAATACTGTAGCAATGCACACTCCATACTGTACAATACTGTAGCAATGCACACTCCATACTGTACAATACTGTAGCAATGCACGCTCCATACTGTACAATACTGTAGCAATGCACACTCCATACTGTACAATACTGTAGCAATGCACACTCCATACTGTAAACTATATTTTATCTTTGGCTCTATTTAAGTTCTGCTCAGATAGAGGCAGACTGACTGAGGTTAAAGACCCAAGTGTAACTGAAGGTCAGTTCAGACCAAAGATTTGCGACGCTACGAAAGCGTTTTAGAATGTTGCAGAGAGGAATTGCAGCAGTGTGACCTCCCCCATCTCAGAATGTCCCATGTCGATCGTTGCAATTGCAGGCGATTCACCTCGTCTAATCGCAGGTGGCGAGTTTTAGAACACAACCTACATCAGCGCTAGGATAGTTAGTTATTTTTTCGCAAACCAGGGCACAGTCTTTCCCCAGGAGTGATGCTGTCTCTGTCATTTGTATTTTGGCTCCCAATCAACGATGACACCAGCCTTTCACAATCGCTACTTTCATATATTTGATATTAATATCGCAACCAGGATGTAACTACGACAAAGTGGAGAGAACCGTTGCTATGGTAACCGTGCTGTAAACCATAAGTTTTGCAAAAAGTCGCCAGTTGCAGCTCGTTGTGTCGTGATTTTTTTGTCTGAACTGGCCTTTAGAGATTGCAAGTTCAAATCCCATGTCTGGGTCAGACTGTGCCCGTGGGCAAGGCGCTTAACAGGAATTGGTTGTGTGAGTGACAGGGGCTTTATGAAGGGCTGAGGCGCGCGTGTCATTGTTGATCTGGGCGTCTGACGGCGCGGCTCTCTGGCCTTTCTGTCCCGCAGGAGAAAACGGAGCCCTATTTCGTCGGGATTTTCTGCCTCGAGGCGGCGATTAAGCTGGTGGCGCTGGGCTTCGTGTTCCACAAGGGCTCGTACCTGCGCAACGGCTGGAATGTGATGGACTTCATCGTGGTGCTCAGCGGGTGAGTTAGCCCGGCAGACGCCGGCACGCTGTTACACTGGTTTCAAGCTGTGTGTCTGCGAGAAGGAAAAATACAAAAATACAAACAAAAAATAGGAATTCCTTAAACATTTATATGCTTTGGAATAAGAGAATGTTTGATGGAAATGTGTGGTCTAGCAGTGGTGTGGATGATGTGGTTATTGGCTTTTTCAGATGTCTCTCCCTCTCTTGGGAATTTTGGGATTTATTTAATATTTTTGTGATGGGATGGGTTGTATCTGTCACACTAAATAATGTAAATACTGTCGTGAAGGACAGATGCTGCACTGTGAAGCAAACTGGGTCACATTTATACAAGTCTCTCTTTCTGCCTCTTTCTGTCTCTCATTGTCTCTCTTTCTGTCTCTTTCTCTCTCTCTCTCCCTGTCTGTCTTTTTCCTCTTTCTTTCTCACTCATTTTCTAACTCACTCCTTCACACACACACACACACACACACACACACACACACACACACACACACACACACACACACACACACACACACACACACACACACACACACACACACACACACACACACACACACTCTCCTTTGTGAATGAGTCATTAGTATCTATCAGGCTTTTATTCTATCAGACTGGTGTTGTTTTGGGCCTGAGTCAGCATGTGGGGGCCAGACTGTCTGCATGCTCAGAGTGTGTGTGTGTGTCTGTTTAGGCATGTGTGTGTGTGTGTGTGTGTCTGTGGGTCGGTGCTGTGGGGGTGGGTGGGTCGGTGCTGTGGGGGTGAGTGGGTCGGTGCTGTGGGGGTGAGTGGGTCGGTGCTGTGGGGGTGAGTGGGTCGGTGCTGTGGGGGTGAGTTGGTCGGTGCTGTGGGGGTGAGTTGGTCGGTGCTGTGGGGGTGGGTTGGTCGGTGCTGTGGGGGTGAGTGGGTCGGTGCTGTGGGGGTGGGTGGGTCGGTGCTGTGGGGGTGAGTTGGTCGGTGCTGTGGGGGTGGGTTGGTCGGTGCTGTGGGGGTGGGTTGGTCGGTGTTGTGGGGGTGGGTGGGTCGGTGTTGTGGGGGTGAGTTGGTCGGTGCTGTGGGGGTGAGTTGGTCGGTGCTGTGGGGGTGGGTGGTCGGTGTTGTGGGGGTGGGTGGGTCGGTGCTGTGGGGGTGGTGGGTCGGTGCTGTGGGGTGTGAGTGGGTCGGTGCTGTGGGGGTGGGTGGGTCGGTGTTGTGGGGGTGGGTGGGTCGGTGCTGTGGGGGTGAGTGGGTCGGTGCTGTGGGGGTGAGTGGGTCGGTGCTGTGGGGGTGAGTGGGTCGGTGCTGTGGGGGTGAGTTGGTCGGTGCTGTGGGGGTGGGTGGGTCGGTGCTGTGGGGGTGGGTGGGTCGGTGCTGTGGGGGTGAGTGGGTCGGTGCTGTGGGGGTGAGTGGGTCGGTGCTGTGGGGGTGGGTGGGTCGGTGCTGTGGGGGTGGGTGGGTCGGTGCTGTGGGGGTGGGTGGGTCGGTGCCCCCCACAACATGCAGTGTGTGTAATTCATCAGAGGATGTGTGTAATGGTTTTACTGTGTTTGTTTCACTAACTATTGAGCGAAGATCGCTGTGTTCAGGGTGCTGTGTTTTTCTAACTATTGAGCGAAGATCGCTGTGTTCAGGGTGCTGTGTTTTTCTAAGTGTTGAGTGAAGGTCACTGTGTTCAGGGTGCTGTGTTTCTCTAAGTGTTGATCGAAGGTCCCTGTGTTCAGGGTGCTGTGTTTCTCTAAGTGTTGAGTGAAGGTCGCTGTGTTCAGGGTGCTTTTTTAAATGGGCCTGCTGCTGATTCTGGGGGTTTTGGTAGGGTTTGGGTTTGGGTTAGGGCTTGGGTTTGGGTTTCGTGGGGCGGTTGACTGCTAATGGTGAGATTTGCTAATTTTGTATTTCTTTTTTTGGCTTTCCTTGCTTTGAAGTGTACTATGTGGCAAAGGCGTGACATCAATTAGACAGAAAAACAAACTTCAAATAGAATTCCTGGCGGGAGTTGTGGGATTTATTTTCTCTTTCTGAATGTATCCTGTGCTTTCGGCATGTTGGCGCATTGACATCTTCCATCACCCTCACACCCACACTGTGTTCACCAGCACATCCAATTACATAAAGGCACAATCATCCATCTCTACTGTACCACCACTCTTCTACCAAACACAGCCTCCATCTCTACTGTACCACCACTCTTCTACCAAACACAGCCTCCATCTCTACTGTACCGCCATTCTTCTACCAAACACAGCCTCCATCTCTACTGTACCGCCATTCTTCTACCAAACACAGCCTCCATCTCTACTGTACCGCCATTCTTCTACCAAACACAGCCTCCATCTCTACTGTACCGCCACTCTTCTACCAAACACAGCCTCCATCTCTACTGTACCACCATTCTTCTACCAAACACAGCCTCCATCTCTACTGTACCGCCACTCTTCTACCAAACACAGCCTCCATCTCTACTGTATCGCCACTCTTCTACCAAACACAGCCTCCATCTCTACTGTACCGCCACTCTTCTACCAAACACAGCCTCCATCTCTACTGTACCACCATTCTTCTACCAAACACAGCCTCCATCTCTACTGTACCGCCACTCTTCTATCAAACACAGCCTCCATCTCTACTGTACCGCCATTCTTCTACCAAACACAGCCTCCATCTCTACTGTACCGCCACTCTTCTACCAAACACAGCCTCCATCTCTACTGTACTGCAGAGTGCGAGAGTGGACCGCAGAGTGCGAGAGTGGACCGCAGAGTGCGAGAGTGGACCGCAGAGTGCGAGAGTGGACCGCAGAGTGCGAGAGTGGACCGCAGAGTGCGAGAGTGGACCGCAGAGTGCGAGAGTGGACCGCAGAGTGCGAGAGTGGACCGCAGAGTGCGAGAGTGGACCGCTGAGTGCGAGAGTGGACCGCAGAGTGCGAGAGTGGACCGCAGAGTGCGAGAGTGGACCGCAGAGTGCGAGAGTGGACCGCAGAGTGCGAGAGGTTCTTCTGGTTTTTTGGCACTCTCAGTAGTAATGAAACGGGCCTATGAGTATGTTTAAGCATTCCAGATTGTGAGAAAAATTTAAACTAAGCTATAAAAAAAGAGTTAAGGAATATGAACACATTCAGTCAGCAGTGGTGCATTGATGCTGGAGTTGATGCTGAATTTATGTAACGGCCGGAAGTAAGTCAGACTTAAAAGAAAACTGCAAATGAAATGTCAGGACATGCTGTGAGAAACAAGGCCAGTGGGTTAGGACTGCAGGCCTTTCATTTCGCTAGAAATTAATGAACCACAAAGCCTCTGGGACGCCTGGTGCAATTAATAGCTCCTCCTGATGTGTGCACGTAGGAGCTCGGACAGAGCGCAGCGGTGTGCCTGAAACCCACCGCATGCGTCGTCTCGCCACAGACGCATTCTGTAGCATGCATTCTATAGCATGCATTCCGTAGCGCGCATTCTGTAGCTCGCATTCCGTAGCGCGCATTCTGTTGAGTGCATTCTGTAGAGTGCATTCTGTAGCGTGCATTTTGTAGATCGCATTCCGTAGTGTGCATTCTGTAGATCGCATTCCGTAGTGTGCATTCTGTAGCATGCATTTTGTAGCGCGCATTCTGTAGATCGCATTCCGTAGCGCGCATTCTGTAGAATGCATTTTGTAGCACGCATTCTGTAGCTCGCATTCTGTAGCACGCATTCTGTAGCACGCATTCTGTAGCTCGCATTCTGTAGCGCGCATTTTGTAGCTTGCATTCTGTAGTGCGCATTCTGTATTGCGCATTTTGTAGCACGCATTTTGTAGCTTGCATTCTGTAGTGCGCATTCTGTATTGCGCATTTTGTAGCTCGCATTCTGTAGTGCGCATTCTGTATCGCGCATTCTGTAGCGTGCATTTTGTAGCTTGCATTCTGTAGTGCGCATTCTGTATTGCGCATTTTGTAGCATGCATTCTGTAGCACGCATTCTGTAGCACGCATTCTGTATTGCGCATTTTGTAGCACGCATTCTGTAGCTCGCATTCTGTAGCACGCATTCTGTAGCTCGCATTCTGTAGAATGCATTTTGTAGCACGCATTTTGTATCAGTGTTTAGCCACTGTGTCTGTGTCCTGAGCACAGACAGGTTTCCCTGGAGCTCTGTCATAAACATACAGCCTTTAACGTGTGTAAACAAACAAATGATTTCCACATATAAGCATGAGCATGTAAAAGTATAAGTAATTAGTTACTCTTAGCAGGGTTACTCTTTATAGTCTCTCCATTCTGTGGTAATAATGGTGAAACCACTTGCATGTGAAGTCTAGTGTTTGTGGAATGCCTTAACATGAAACGTCTTTATTGGTTCACTGTGTACACGTACTGTAATCACCGGTTGTTGGTATTTCAGAAATTCTGGGTTGTCTGCGTGAACCGCTGTACACAAAACAATCGTTTTTCCTCAGTGTATAGGGAGAAGGAAAAGTGTGTTGATTATAATTAAAGGCCAGTCAGTCTGTTATTATTTGTGTGTGATAACGAGTGTCAGTCCTGTCACTCGCCCATTTATCGTTGTGTCTCTATCCTATCCCTGTGTTGGACATGCGGCAGTTAGCTAAAATGCTGCTCTTTAGCCAGGATGAATAATTTATCCGGGGGTGTTTTTCAATGATTCATAAGCCATCTGGCACAAAGTGCTGTTCCGGTGTGAGACAAGACTGGATCAAAAGCACCGTTTCTGTGCGCTGTGTGGGAGTGGAGTACTTGTGCGGCGGTGGAAGGACCAGCCAATCACAGGGCTCAGGACACAACTGCCCATCACGTGGTTACAAAATCAACTGTCTCAAAGATCTGAATGCAGTCATGCCCGTCACACAGAAGCCGTCACGCTGACAGACACAATCGAGTCTCTCAGATCTGAATGCAGTCATACCCGTCACGCTGACAGACACAATCGTGTCTCTCAGATCTGAATGCAGTCATACCCGTCACGCTGACAGACACAATCGAGTCTCTCAGATCTGAACGCAGTCATACCGTCACGCTGACCGACACAATCGAGTCTCTCAGATCTGAACGCAGTCATACCCGTCACGCTGACAGACACAATCGAGTCTCTCAGATCTGAACGCAGTCATACCGTCACGCTGACAGACACAATCGAGTCTCTCAGATCTGAACGCAGTCATACCCGTCACGCTGACAGACACAATCGAGTCTCTCAGATCTGAATGCAGTCATACCGTCACGCTGACAGACACAATCGAGTTTCTCAGATCTGAACGCAGTCATACCCGTCACGCTGAATGTCATTTTAGGATGCTTCCTTGGATAAATATGTTATTAAAAAAAATGGAGCAGCGTGATTGCTCCTCCTCAGGTTAATGTAAGGGGGCAGTAAGGCATTAATGACTGTGTAACCTGTTCCCAGGTAATCAGCACCAATCAGTTTCTGCACCATGCATCATATGGACAGCTATCCCTGTTTCAGCACCAATCACATGGACAGCTACCCCTGTTTCAGCACCAATCACATGGACAGCTACCCTCATTTCAGCACCAATCATATGGACAGCTATCCCTGTTTCAGCACCAATCATATGGACAACTATCCCTGTTTCAGCACCAATCATATGGACCGCTACCCTCGTTTCAGCACCGCACATGTGGACAGCACCCTTTGTTCCAGGACCAGCACTCACAGCAGGGAGGAAAGGGGTTATTATAAAGGAAGGAAGAACAGAGTTGATAATGTAGATATGTGTTTAGATGTGAGTGAGGGAAAGATGGCTCTGTATTGTTGATGACGGTAGACTGAAGCTGAGGGTCAGGAGCTCTGCTTGTAATCACAAGTAATCATGTGTTTCAGGAAGTAGGAATACAGCTGTGCAATTTGCCCTTGTCTACAAATATACAGTTATGTTCATGTTTTTTTTTATTGCTACGATTAATTATCCCCAATTAAGGTGATCTAATTTTTCTTCCCATTATAAGTTTAGATGTGATTATTGTATCCGTTTTCTCTGCAGCATTTTAAATAATGTTTTAACTGGGAAAATGGATGGGTGGGGGTGGGGGTCAGGGTAGCAGTGAAAGGCAAGTTAAAAGCATTTGGGTGAAAAGTGCATGTGGAATTATTTATCAACTTTTAAATCTTTTTTTCCCCAGTTTGGCATGTTAAATCACATTTTAGAGACGTGTTCAATCGCTGCGACGGCCCTGTAAATTTAGGCAGGTGCATTTTCTAAAACACGTAACATACAGCCTTTCTCTGTTTTTCACCTCTCAGTGGCTATACATACAGTAGCCTTCTCTCTTTATACATAGCCTTCTCTCTCTATACATAGCCCTCTCTCTATACATAGCCCTCTCTCTCTATACATAGCCCTCTCTCTCTATACATAGCCTTCTCTCTCTATACATAGCCCTCTCTCTATACATAGCCCGCTCTCTCTATACATAGCCCTCTCTCTCTATACATAGCCCTCTCTTTCTATACATAGCCCTCTCTCTCTATACATAGCCCTCTCTCAGGGGTTGTGTATAAAAATGCTACAATTGCTACACAGTTCACCCGATATGGATATAAAAACCCTCAAATTAAAGCTGACAGTCTGCACTTTAACCTCATAGTCACTGTTCCATTTCAAATACAATGTTCTGGAGAACAGAGCCAAAACAACAAAAGTTGTGTCACTGTCCATATACTGGGACTGCACTGTATGTGTAGGTGCTTGATTTACCTGAGGATATGCTATAGTGTGATGAATCAGAAAAGTCCAGCCCACTTAAACCATGCTTCCTCCAATCATGGTCCTTATCATGGGTCAGCTGGTCTCAGTTCAATCTGGATTCAGTACAAGGACACTGATTGTGTCACTGCACCGAGAACCAGTGGGAGGCCAATAAAATAACATTCAACAGCCTATCAGGTTCAATCCAGTGGAGTATATATAACTCATAACAAGGTCATGCAAACATTATGCTATCATATGACAACAATAGCACAAATAAAACCAGAAAAATGATAGCAAGGTCAGAAAGTGATTAAATATTGTTGAATAATGGGCGGCTTCAGTTTTACAGAATACTCATACAGCGCAAACAAGAGAATGATCCCACGTTTATCAGCACAGAGAGAGGAGAGAATGAGCCCACGTTTATCAGCACAGAGAGAGGAGAGAATGAGCCCACGTTTATCAGCACAGAGAGAGGAGAGAATGATCCCACGTTTATCAGCACAGAGAGGAGAGAATGATCCCACGTTTATCAGCACAGAGAGAGGAGAGAATGATCCCACGTTTATCAGCACAGAGAGGAGAGAATGATCCCACGTTTATCAGCACAGAGAGGAGAGAATGATCCCACGTTTATCAGCACAGAGAGGAGAGAATGATCCCACGTTTATCAGCACAGAGAGAGGAGAGAATGATCCCACGTTTATCAGCACAGAGAGGAGAGAATGATCCCACGTTTATCAGCACAGAGAGAGGAGAGAATGATCCCACGTTTATCAGCACAGAGAGAGGAGAGAATGATCCCACGTTTATCAGCACAGAGAGAGGAGAGAATGAGCCCACGTTTATCAGCACAGAGAGAGGAGAGAATGAGCCCACGTTTATCAGCACAGAGAGAGGAGAGAATGATCCCACGTTTATCAGCACAGAGAGAGGAGAGAATGAGCCCACGTTTATCAGCACAGAGAGAGGAGAGAATGATCCCACGTTTATCAGCACAGAGAGAGGAGAGAATGATCCCACGTTTATCAGCACAGAGAGAGGAGAGAATGATCCCACGTTTATCAGCACAGAGAGAGGAGAGAATGATCCCACGTTTATCAGCACAGAGAGAGGAGAGAATGATCCCACGTTTATCAGCACAGAGAGAGGAGAGAATGATCCCACGTTTATCAGCACAGAGAGAGGGGAGAATGATCCCACGTTTATCAGCACAGAGAGAGGAGAGCATGATCCCACGTTTATCAGCACAGAGAGAGGAGAGAATGATACCACGTTTATCAGCACAGAGAGGAGAGCATGATCCCACGTTTATCAGCACAGAGAGAGGAGAGAATGATCTCACGTTTATCAGCACAGAGAGGAGAGAATGATCCCACGTTTATCAGCACAGAGAGAGGAGAGAATGATCCCACGTTTATCAGCACAGAGGAGAGAATGATCCCACGTTTATCAGCACAGAGAGAGGAGAGAATGATCCCACGTTTATCAGCACAGAGAGAGGAGAGAATGATCCCACGTTTATCAGCACAGAGAGAGGAGAGAATGATTCCACGTTTATCAGCACAGAGAGAGGAGAGAATGATCCCACGTTTATCAGCACAGAGAGAGGAGAGAATGATCCCACGTTTATCAGCACAGAGAGAGGAGAGAATGATCCCACGTTTATCAGCACAGAGAGAGGAAAGAATGATCCCACGTTTATCAGTACAGAGAGAGGAGAGAATGATCCCACGTTTATCAGCACAGAGAGAGGAGAGAATGATCCCACGTTTATCAGCACAGAGAGAGGAGAGAATGATCCCACGTTTATCAGCACAGAGAGAGGAGAGAATGATCCCACGTTTATCAGCACAGAGAGAGGAGAGAATGATCCCACGTTTATCAGCACAGAGAGAGGAGAGAATGATCCCACGTTTATCAGCACAGAGAGAGGAGAGAATGATCCCACGTTTATCAGCACAGAGAGAGGAGAGAATGATCCCACGTTTATCAGCACAGAGAGAGGAGAGAATGATCCCACGTTTATCAGCACAGAGAGAGGAGTGTAGGAACAGATCCACGCAGAGAGAGAATGATCCCACGTTTATCTATACTTATTACTTATTAAAAACAACAAGAATGAGACCGGCTGCCTTCCTCGTGCGGCTCAGTCGGGACCCGCATGGCTACAGGAATTGGTGCACGTATGGTCACCTCCTCACATCCAGTTCATGTCTTTAAACTCTGTAAGGACCACTTTCTCCCACCAATCTCTGTGTTCATCCACTCTGTGTCGGGGAGAGGCAGGGGCACTGAGTTTAAACCAGTCATTTAAACACCTTGCTCAGCTGTCTTTGCACTAAATTTCCCTTGCGCTTGCCTTCTCCTGTTTAACACTGCTGCCTGATACGGAAGAACATCATCAGTGGCAGTATTTCACACAACACAGGATGCATGTTTAGATAGGCCTATTTACATTAGAAGTGTGTATTGTGTACTCAAACGCGAGATTATTCAACACAGAAAAGTTATTCCTTGAGCTTGGGATTCTGCACATGTCAAATGTTTTATTCTGATTACATGCTTGTGACATGTAAAGGCACATCTTAATCTGATCACTTTATTCAGCGTGTGTACACAGTTCACTTACAATCTGTAATTGGAATTAATGTATTTGGAATGATAAAAGATTTTAGGAGATGTTTCAGGAGAGCGGTCCATAGTGTTGAGTGAGCAGCGGTGGACCCTGCAGTGTTGAGCGAGCGTTGAGGTAGGGTCCTCATAGAGCATGTTAAACAGAAAGGGCTGAGGTACTGTCTGGATGGACAGGCTGTTCTCGAGCTCTCCCACATAGTTCAGGCTGCAGTGTTGAGCGAGCGTTGAGGTAGGGTCCTCATAAAGCATGTTAAACAGGGCTGAGGTACTGTCTGGATGGACAGGCTGTTCTCGAGCTCTCCCACATAGTTCAGGCTGCGGTGTTGAGTGAGCGTTGAGGTAGGGTCCTCATAAAGCATGTTAAACAGGGCTGAGGTACTGTCTGGATGGACAGGCTGTTCTCGAGCTCTCCCACATAGTTCAGGCTGCGGTGTTGAGTGAGCGTTGAGGTAGGGTCCTCATAAAGCATGTTAAACAGGGCTGAGGTACTGTCTGGATGGACAGGCTGTTCTCGAGCTCTCCCACATAGTTCAGGTTGCGGTGTTGTAGTGCTGCTCAAGGCCAGATGCTTCCACATTGATTTGAGAATCTTTTCTCTCTGTCAAACACACACACCTCTGCCTCCCACTGCATGTTTCTCATTAGTTTACCTTTTTTGAGATTCTGCATGACTTTTATTTATTTATTTATTTATTTATTTTTTGCTTCACCCTTCAGATTGGAGAGATGTATTTTCACAGAATCACATACAAACACACCCACGAGTGAAAAAAACACAAATACTCAAATGAACAAAACTCACACTCACATGCACATGCACACATACATACACACACCTGCACACACCTGCATACACACACCTGCACACATACACCTGCACACACATGCACACATACATACACACACCTGCACACACCTGCATACACACACCTGCACACACCTGCATACACACACCTGCACACACATGCACACATACATACACACACCTGCACACACCTGCATACACACACCTGCACACACATGCACACATACACCTGCACACACATGCACACATACATACACACACCTGCACACACCTGCATACACACACCTGCACACACATGCACACATACACCTGCACACACATGCACACATACATACACACACCTGCACACACCTGCATGCACACACCTGCACACACATGCACACATACACCTGCACACACATGCACACATACATACACACACCTGCACACACCTGCACACATACATACACACACCTGCACACATACATACACACACCTGCACACATACATACACACACCTGCACACATACATACACACACCTGCACACATACATACACACACCTGCACACATACATACACACACCTGCACACATACATACACAAAAAAAATTTGATCTTATAAATGTATTTTATGTACAGTATGTGTCAATCTCAGCGAAAGGAACATTTTAACCAGCAGGTTTATCCTCACAGGAGAATGCCTTATTGACTAACTTGGTACGCGTAGGGATAAGTGTTGTTATTCATAGGGATAAGTGTTGTTACTCATAGGGATAAGTGTTGTTACTCATAGGGATAAGTGTTGTTACTCATAGGGATAAGTGTTGTTACTCATAGGGATAAGTGTTGTTACTCATAGGGATAAGTGTTGTTACTCATAGGGATAAGTGTTGTTACTCATAGGGATAAGTGTTGTTATTCATAGGGATAAGTATTGTTACTCATAGGGATAAGTGTTGTTACTCAGAGGGATAAGAGTTGTTACTCATAGGGATAAGTGTTGTTACTCATAGGGATAAGTGTTGTTACTCATAGGGATAAGAGTTGTTACTCATAGGGATAAGTGTTGTTACGTGTTGTTACTCATAGGGATACGTGTTGTTACTCATAGGGATAAGTGTTGTTACTCAGAGGGATAAGAGTTGTTACTCATAGGGATAAGTGTTGTTACTCATAGGGATAAGAGTTGTTACTCATAGGGATACGTGTTGTTACTCATAAGGATAAGAGTTGTTACTCATAGGGATAAGTGTTGTTACTCATAGGGATAAGTGTTGTTACTCATAGGGATAAGAGTTGTTACTCATAGGGATAAGTGTTGTTACTCATAGGGATAAGTGTTGTTACTCATAGGGATAAGAGTTGTTACTCATAGGGATAAGAGTTGTTACTCATAGGGATAAGTGTTGTTACTCATAGGGATAAGTGTTGTTACTCATAGGGACAAGTGTTGTTACTCAGAGGGATAAGTGTTGTTACTCATAGGGATAAGTGTTGTTATTCATAGGGATAAGTGTTGTTACTCATAGGGATAAGTGTTGTTACTCATAGGGATAAGTGTTGTTACTCATAGGGATAAGTGTTGTTACTCATAGGGATAAGTGTTGTTACTCATAGGGATAAGTGTTGTTACTCATAGGGATAAGTGTTGTTACTCATAGGGATAAGTGTTGTTACTCATAGGGATAAGTGTTGTTACTCATAGGGATAAGTGTTGTTACTCATAGGGATAAGAGTTGTTACTCATAGGGATAAGAGTTGTTACTCGTAGGGATAAGAGTTGTTACTCGTAGGGATAAGTGTTGTTACTCATAGGGATAAGTGTTGTTACTCGTAGGGATAAGAGTTGTTACTCATAGGGATAAGAGTTGTTACTCATAGGGATAAGTGTTGTTACTCATAGGGATAAGTGTTGTTACTCATAGGGATAAGTGTTGTTACTCATAGGGATAAGAGTTGTTACTCATAGGGATAAGAGTTGTTACTCATAGGGATAAGTGTTGTTATTCATAGGGATAAGTGTTGTTATTCATAGGGATAAGAGTTGTTACTCATAGGGATAAGTGTTGTTACTCATAGGGATAAGTGTTGTTACTCATAGGGATAAGTGTTGTTACTCATAGGGATACGTGTTGTTACTCATAGGGATAAGTGTTGTTACTCAGAGGGATAAGTGTTGTTACTCATAGGGATAAGTGTTGTTACTCATAGGGATAAGTGTTGTTACTCATAGGGATAAGTGTTGTTACTCATAGGGATAAGTGTTGTTACTCAGAGGGATAAGTGTTGTTACTCATAGGGATAAGTGTTGTTACTCATAGGGATAAGTGTTGTTACTCAGAGGGATAAGTGTTGTTACTCATAGGGATAAGTGTTGTTACTCATAGGGATAAGTGTTGTTACTCATAGGGATAAGTGTTGTTACTCATAGGGATAAGTGTTGTTACTCAGAGGGATAAGTGTTGTTACTCATAGGGATAAGTGTTGTTACTCAGAGGGATAAGTGTTGTTACTCAGAGGGATAAGTGTTGTTACTCAGAGGGATAAGTGTTGTTACTCAGAGGGATAAGTGTTGTTACTCATAGGGATAAGTGTTGTTACTCATAGGGATAAGTGTTGTTACTCATAGGGATAAGTGTTGTTACTCATAGGGATAAGTGTTGTTACTCATAGGGATAAGTGTTGTTACTCATAGGGATAAGTGTTGTTACTCATAGGGATAAGTGTTGTTACTCATAGGGATAAGTGTTGTTACTCATAGGGATAAGTGTTGTTACTCATAGGGATAAGTGTTGTTACTCATAGGGATAAGTGTTGTTACTCATAGGGATAAGTGTTGTTACTCATAGGGATAAGTGTTGTTACTCATAGGGATAAGTGTTGTTACTCATAGGGATAAGTGTTGTTACTCATAGGGATAAGTGTTGTTACTCATAGGGATAAGTGTTGTTACTCATAGGGATAAGTGTTGTTACTCATAGGGATAAGTGTTGTTACTCATAGGGATAAGAGTTGTTACTCATAGGGATAAGAGTTGTTACTCATAGGGATAAGTGTTGTTACTCATAGGGATAAGTGTTGTTACTCATAGGGATAAGTGTTGTTACTCAGAGGGATAAGTGTTGTTACTCATAGGGATAAGTGTTGTTACTCATAGGGATAAGTGTTGTTACTCATAGGGATAAGTGTTGTTACTCATAGGGATAAGTGTTGTTACTCATAGGGATAAGTGTTGTTACTCGTAGGGATAAGTGTTGTTACTCATAGGGATAAGTGTTGTTACTCATAGGGATAAGTGTTGTTACTCATAGGGATAAGTGTTGTTACTCATAGGGATAAGTGTTGTTACTCATAGGGATAAGTGTTGTTACTCATAGGGATAAGTGTTGTTACTCATAGGGATAAGTGTTGTTACTCATAGGGATAAGTGTTGTTACTCATAGGGATAAGTGTTGTTACTCATAGGGATAAGAGTTGTTACTCATAGGGATAAGTGTTGTTACTCATAGGGATAAGTGTTACTCATAGGGATAAGAGTTGTTACTCATAGGGATAAGAGTTGTTACTCATAGGGATAAGAGTTGTTACTCATAGGGATAAGTGTTGTTACTCATAGGGATAAGAGTTGTTACTCATAGGGATAAGTGTTGTTACTCATAGGGATAAGAGTTGTTACTCATAGGGATAAGTGTTGTTACTCATAGGGATAAGTGTTGTTACTCATAGGGATAAGTGTTGTTACTCGTAGGGATAAGTGTTGTTACTCATAGGGATAAGTGTTGTTACTCATAGGGATAAGTGTTGTTACTCATAGGGATAAGTGTTGTTACTCGTAGGGATAAGTGTTGTTACTCATAGGGATAAGTGTTGTTACTCATAGGGATAAGTGTTGTTACTCATAGGGATACGTGTTGTTACTCATAGGGATAAGTGTTGTTACTCATAGGGATAAGTGTTGTTACTCATAGGGATAAGTGTTGTTACTCATAGGGATAAGTGTTGTTACTCATAGGGATAAGTGTTGTTACTCATAGGGATAAGTGTTGTTACTCATAGGGATACGTGTTGTTACTCATAGGGATAAGAGTTGTTACTCGTAGGGATAAGTGTTGTTACTCATAGGGATAAGTGTTGTTACTCATAGGGATAAGTGTTGTTACTCATAGGGATAAGTGTTGTTACTCATAGGGATAAGAGTTGTTACTCATAGGGATAAGTGTTGTTACTCATAGGGATAAGTGTTGTTACTCATAGGGATAAGAGTTGTTACTCATAGGGATAAGTGTTGTTACTCATAGGGATAAGTGTTGTTACTCATAGGGATAAGAGTTGTTACTCATAGGGATAAGAGTTGTTACTCATAGGGATAAGAGTTGTTACTCATAGGGATAAGTGTTGTTACTCATAGGGATAAGAGTTGTTACTCATAGGGATAAGTGTTGTTACTCGTAGGGATAAGAGTTGTTACTCATAGGGATAAGAGTTGTTACTCATAGGGATAAGAGTTGTTACTCATAGGGATACGTGTTGTTACTCATAGGGATACGTGTTGTTACTCATAGGGATAAGTGTTGTTACTCATAGGGATAAGAGTTGTTACTCATAGGGATAAGTGTTGTTACTCATAGGGATAAGTGTTGTTACTCATAGGGATAAGTGTTGTTACTCATAGGGATAAGAGTTGTTACTCATAGGGATAAGTGTTGTTACTCATAGGGATAAGAGTTGTTACTCATAGGGATAAGTGTTGTTACTCATAGGGATAAGTGTTGTTACTCATAGGGATAAGTGTTGTTACTCATAGGGATAAGTGTTGTTACTCGTAGGGATAAGAGTTGTTACTCATAGGGATAAGTGTTGTTACTCATAGGGATAAGAGTTGTTACTCATAGGGATAAGTGTTGTTACTCATAGGGATAAGTGTTGTTACTCATAGGGATACGTGTTGTTACTCATAGGGATACGTGTTGTTACTCGTAGGGATAAGTGTTGTTACTCATAGGGATAAGTGTTGTTACTCATAGGGATAAGTGTTGTTACTCATAGGGATAAGTGTTGTTACTCATAGGGATAAGTGTTGTTACTCATAGGGATAAGTGTTGTTACTCATAGGGATAAGAGTTGTTACTCATAGGGATAAGTGTTGTTACTCATAGGGATAAGTGTTGTTACTCATAGGGATAAGTGTTGTTACTCGTAGGGATAAGAGTTGTTACTCGTAGGGATAAGTGTTGTTACTCATAGGGATAAGTGTTGTTACTCGTAGGGATAAGTGTTGTTACTCATAGGGATAAGTGTTGTTACTCATAGGGATAAGTGTTGTTACTCATAGGGATAAGTGTTGTTACTCATAGGGATAAGTGTTGTTACTCATAGGGATAAGTGTTGTTACTCATAGGGATAAGTGTTGTTACTCATAGGGATAAGTGTTGTTACTCATAGGGATAAGTGTTGTTACTCATAGGGATAAGTGTTGTTACTCATAGGGATAAGTGTTGTTACTCGTAGGGATAAGTGTTGTTACTCATAGGGATAAGTGTTGTTACTCGTAGGGATAAGTGTTGTTACTCGTAGGGATAAGTGTTGTTACTCGTAGGGATAAGTGTTGTTACTCGTAGGGATAAGTGTTGTTACTCGTAGGGATAAGTGTTGTTACTCGTAGGGATAAGTGTTGTTACTCATAGGGATAAGTGTTGTTACTCATAGGGATAAGTGTAGCACAGGGGGTGCGTCCCAATATTCTTCACTCCTCACTTTCTTTCTTCCACTCGTTTCCTCCACTTGTCTCCTACCTGGAGGTGTCCAAAACGGTTTCAAGTACAAGTATTTGCATGTACAGTATACAATGTACCTGACATTACATGCCACAATATGTAACCAGCAACATTCCCTCTCTCCCTTTCTCCTCTCCTCCCTCTTCCCTCCTTCCTCTACACCATGTCCATTCTCTGCTGCTCCATTTCTCTCATTCCATCTCTCTCATTTTCTCTATCATCTACATTTCTCTCACACTTCTGTTTCAATTTAATTGCTTTATTGCCATGAAATATTTTACAAAACAATGCCAAAGCTCCTATACTTATACTTATACTTATCATAACAATTATAATATCATGGCAGTTAAGAGGAATAACAATAACAATAACCATGATTCTCCCAGTTTGGTAGCCAATTGGACCCTTTTGGACCCTATGCTATTCAATTCCCCCCGAGCAACCACTTGAATTCGCTGCTGCAGAACCCCGTCAACCAGTGGTAGGAAGGAGGGCGCGACTCCTCTTACTCCTGACCACAATCCAACTCGCCTGGAGCCCTTGTGTGCGCAACGAATTTCACTGAGTCCCTCCCTCCACCCCGGAAGCAGCCGCCAATTGTTGCTCCCTCAGGCACCGGCCATGCTCAGATCTGGCAGGACCGGGGACCGATCCTCGGGACGCAACCGCTCAGACAAAGTCTGCACCTTAGACACCGCGGCTCTGTGACCCTTTATGAACGTGGGCCCAGGCATTAACACTCACCT
>CM040395.1:150132555-150207555 GCA_022702515.1 Ilyophis sp. 1 JC-2022
GTACTGGGTATCTTTCCTGGTGATGCTCTGTCAGGCCTGTACTGGGTATCTTCCCTGGTGATGCTCTGCCAGGCCTGTACTGGGTATCTTCCCTGGTGATGCTCTGTCAGGCCTGTACTGGGTATCTTCCCTGGTGATGCTCTGTCAGGCCTGTACTGGGTATCTTCCCTGGTGATGCTCTGCCAGGCCTGTACTGGGTATCTTCCCTGGTGATGCTCTGTCAGGCCTGTACTGGGTATCTTCCCTGGTGATGCTCTGTCAGGCCTGTACTGGGTATCTTCCCTGGTGATGCTCTGTCAGGCCTGTACTGGGTATCTTCCCTGGTGATGCTCTGTCAGGCCTGTACTGGGTATCTTCCCTGGTGATGCTCTGTCAGGCCTGTACTGGGTATCTTCCCTGGTGATGCTCTGCTAGGCCTGTACTGGGTATCTTCCCTGGTGATGCTCTGTCAGGCCTGTACTGGGTATCTTCCCTGGTGATGCTCTGTCAGGCCTGTACTGCAGCCATCTTCAGTTCTCGCTTGTTTCAGGGGCTTTTGAAACCAATGCATGTTCAATTGGATTGAGGTCGAGTGCCTGACTTAGCCACTCAAGAACATTCCACTTTTTGGCCCTAAAAAACTCCTTGGTTACTTTAGCAGTGTGTTTGGGAAGTTGCATAGTGAAGTTTTGATGCATTTGCTTGGATTTGAGCAGACAAGATGCTTCTGTATACTTTGGCATTCATCCTGCTGCTGCAGTCAGCAGTGACATCATCAATGAACACAAGTGAGCCAGTTCCAGTGGCAGCTATACATGCCCAAGCCATAACACCTCCTCCACCGTGTGTGACAGATGAGGCAGCAAGCTTTGGGTCATGAGATGTTTCTTTTTTCTCCACACTCGCCTCTTTCCTTCACTCTGGTTCAGATTGAGTTTTGTCTCACCTGTCCACAACACTTTGTTCCAGAACTCTACAGGTTTTTAATGTATTTTTTTTGCAAACTGTAACCTGGCCATCTTATTCTTGAGGCTTACCTGGGTTTTGCATCTTGGGCTGAACCCTCTGATGTTATGCTGGTGTAGTCTTCTCTTGATGGTAGTCTTTGACACATCTACGTCTACATCCTGGAGAGTGTTGTTCATCTGTTCAGCAGTTGGAAAGGGTTTTTTTCTTTGGCGTTCCTAGTATTCTTCGGTAATCCGCTACATTGTTCGTCCGTGTTCTGCCAGGTCGTTTGCAATGCCTGAGCTCACCAATGCCTTCTTGCTTCTTAACAATGTAGCAAGCGGTTGACTTCGACACACCAAATGTTTTGGCTATGTGTCTGATTGACTTATTCAGATTTTTCAGCTTCATGATGGCCTGCTTTACTGGCATTGACACTTATTTGGTCCTCATGTTGAGAGACAGCAACAGACAGACTCCGAATGCAAATGTTTCACCTAGAATCAAGTCTAGACCTTTTGTTAGCTCTCTTATGCGTGAAGTAATGAAGCGCATCTGGCCAAGAAACAGATGGGCAGCCACTCATTAACCAATTACTTTTGGTCCCGTAACAGTTACGTGATTCACTCGATTTGGATGTGAACACAAATTAAAGATGAAAATCTGCACTTTAACCTCATGGTCACTGTTCCATTTCAAATCAAATGTGCTGGAATACAGGGCCTAAACAACACAAAAATGTGTCACTGTCCAAATACCTTTGGACTGCACTGTAGCTGTTTTGGGGAGAGGGGGCGGGGGGGGGGGTGGTTCAGGAGGTAGAGTGAGGTGTGCAGGAAGTCACTCCAGAGAAACGCAAGGCTCTTATGAGCTGCTGTCAGAGACATTTGTCCCAGCATGCTCAGACACACCACACTGTACGAACACACACACACACTCACACACACACACACACTCTGTAACGGTCCCCTTTCCTTGCCTGTAGAGAATGAAACGGTGGACTCGTCGGAGTGGGAGTTCCCTTGCGGGGTGAGGAAGTGTCCTGAAAAATACGACTGTAACGGCACGGGGCCCGGCCCAAACGACGGCATCACGCAGTTCGACAACATCCTGTTCGCCGTGCTCACCGTGTTTCAGTGCATCACCATGGAGGGCTGGACCGCCGTCCTCTACAATGTGAGTCCCGTCCGCCACACAATCTGCAGACTAACCCAATGGTCAGCTCCTCATTCTTAACACTGAACACTGTCTCTCTACTGCTTAATCTGAAACAACATGACTGCGTGTATTGTATGAATATTCATGAAGGGGCGTGGCCAAGGAAGATACCAATGGCAATTGTATGTTCTGTACTTGGCCACGCCCCCTCACGACTTCCCACTGTGCAGTAGTTAGGAGACCAGAGATGATGGAAAGAGTGGAGAGTTTGAATATCTATGGTTACCAGAGAGACAGTTTGAGTATCTATGGTTACCAAAGAGACTCTTGTGACCTTGTTAAGAGACCGTACATGGCCCTCCCTGCTCTGTGTGAATGTGTGAGACATGCTGGATCTCCTCTCGGCAGATCCACTCTTATTCTCCTGAGCCCTTCGCCTGCCACATTGGTGTTAGCAGTGGGATGACTGCACTGTGTCGGTCTTTCAGTGTAGTAATACTGCTGCTGAAGGAGAAGAGTCTGTGTTTTGCCCATTTTCAAACATCCAACAGCTCGGGGCAGCTGGGCGGCTCATTTGGTTAATGCCCAACACTGTGGTGCATGGATGAGCCCAGCACGGGGACTGTGCCAGTGCTGACTGCGCCCGGTAGCTCCGCAGGGTATGACAGGGTTCTGTCGGTTCGGGGTCCGCTTTTCGTCGTTCTCTAGCTACCCCCGCTGGTCGACCAGGCGCTCGTGACTGCATGCTAAAGCTGAAGGTCCTCCTCTGACCTGTTGAAAGGTCCTCCTCTGACTCTACTCTATGTGAGTTTAGCTGTAGTCTGTGGTGTGAAAAGAAGCAGCTGGTGCCACCTCATGTTTCGAAGGGGATCCACGGATGCAGATACTCTTCCAAATCGGCAGTGAGTTTTGCACGTGAATGCCACTACGTTTGCAATTGGACATTCCGAATTGGGGTGGGAATTTGATATGTACAGCCCCACATTGGGAGCCAAATCATTTTTTCTTTTTAAAAACAACAGCCCCCCCGATTCCTCCTCTTCATCTACCTTCTCAGTATCCATCATAAACTGCCCCCCAAACTGATCCTGAGAAGTTTAAGGAACAGGTAACAGCCTCATGCTGGTGTCCAGTTCCCCCTCCTGTTACACCTTCACAGGCTGTGTCAGGGTGCCGCATTCATGCGAATATTTATAATAATTTTGAACGGTCTGCAGCTCACAGCTGGACAGCGCTGAGATACTGCAAGATCATTTTCCTTTGGAATTTGTTGTTGAGCTCTTGAACGCTGTCAAGGTCTTTGACCTGAGCCCAGACCGATATTCCGCTCAACGCCACCATGCTTTCTCTGTGCCGTTGCTGTAACGATGCGCGTAATCCCGCTGAGCGCCCACGTATCCAGAGCACCGCGATTTCCTGTCGGAGAGAAAAGGCTGCAGCAGAATTAGCTGCTGATTGAAGGGTATTTAAAGACCTGCTTCTGTGTCAGGAAGAGAGGTTTCTGTTCAAGGGCATCACTCTGACTGACGAGAGTTTCACCGCAGGACGACATGCAATTAGGCAGACTGGTCTTCTTAAAGGGCCAGCGTCACCCCCTTAGCCTTAAAGGGCCAGCGTCACCCCTTAACGGCTTTCTGCCACATTTAAAGAGTATGGAGGAAATGGTGAAACCTGACGTGGCTGTGGTACGGGAGACTAAGAGAAATGGTGAAACCTGACGTGGCTGTGGTACGGGAGACTCTAAGAGAAATGGTGCAAAGACTCTCATTAATTTGCTGACTTTGATATGGATTCCCAAAGCATGTGCTCTTAATTTTTTTAAATTATAAGCAAGTGTTAATTTTGGCAGTTGCAGAAACTGCATTAATGTTAATTTTTGCATATAATAGTGATGACGGTTAACAGCGCACCCCTGAGAAAAGTTTTTACCCGAACATCACTCTGTGTGCTCATGCAGCTTTGTTATACAGATTATTTATCTCATATATTAAATCATACTGTATATTATTTTACCCGCACAATGGATTCCATGTTTATTTTGTTTTATTTTCACACATCTTTACTGAGAACCAGGGTTAGTGTCACTGTAACACAGAAGATGACACTTTTCATGGTGTGCAGAATGCAGGTCTGTGAGCGGGAAATGGACATGTTTAATGTTTAATGTTTAGTGTTTAATGTTTAATGTTTAATGTTCTTTTCTTCCCCACTCAGACTAATGATGCGTTGGGCCACACCTGGAACTGGCTGTACTTCATCCCCCTCATTATCATCGGCTCCTTCTTCGTGCTGAACCTGGTGTTGGGTGTGCTCTCAGGGTGAGTGGCGTTACCTGGGTAACAACCCTGAATGCAGAGGTTCCCGAGCAGTGATTAAAGTATTACTTTAGTCATCCCTAGAAACGCACAAACACACACACACACCAAGGTTATTACTTTAGTCATCCCTAGAAACGCACAAACATACACACACACACACACACACACACACACACAACGCACAAACACACACACACACACACACCAAGGCTATTACTTTAGTCATCCCGAGGGGGAAACGCACAAACACACACACACAAACACACACACACACCAAGGTTATTACTTTAGTCATCCCTAGAAACGCACAAACACACACACACACACACACACAACGCACAAACACACACACACACACACACACACACACCAAGGTTATTACTTTAGTCATCCCGAGGGGGAAATGCACAAACACACACACACACCAAGGTTATTACTTTAGTCATCCCGAGGGGGAAATGCACAAACACACACACACACACACACCAAGGTTATTACTTTAGTCATCCCGATGGGGAAACACACAAACACACACACACACACACCAAGGTTTTGTTTTTAATTTAGTTTTTATTTTTATTCGTTTTTTTATTTCACTTTCTAATTTAGTTTAGTTTTAGTTAGATTTCAGAGTGTGTTTATAGTTTTAGTTTAGTTCTAGTTTTTAAACCGATTTTTGTTTGTTTTTATTTTTATTTCAGTTACTAACAGTTTATAGTTGTGTTGGGGGAGAGAGAAATACAAACCCCCCAATTCCCAAAAAGTTGGGACAGCATGTAAAAAGCACATAAAAGCTGAAAGCAGTGATTTGTATAAATTGTTTTAGATACATTTAATTTAAAACAGTACAAAGAAAGGATATTTAATGTTTTACCTTAACAACTTTATTGATTTTAGTAAATATATGCTATTTCCAAAGTTAGGTAAACAGGTGATGCTATCATGACTGGATATAAAAGGATCTCAAAAGACTCTTGATATCATACTTTCAGGTACTCTTACAACCTCTCTGCATTTGAATGGATCTCTATGGGAATTGGGGGGTGGGTCCAGATTAAGCTGTAAATTACACTGGTACAGTATGGAACCCATGGTTGGCTAAATGTCTGTAAATCATCAAGAGTCTGAGGTATCAAACAAGCCTCAAACCATCACTCTGCTGCCAGATATATTATTATATTATTATTATTTTTTATATTATAGGCATTTAGCAGACGCTCTTATCCAGAGCGACTTACACAACTTCTTATTACATCTCATTACATTTATCCATTCATACAGCTGGATATATACTGAAGCAATTCAGGTTAAGTACCTTGCTCAAGGGTACAACCTGGGAATCGAACCTGCAACCTTTCAGTTACAAGTCCAGTTCCTTAACCATGATACTACACTGCCGCCCTGTGATATGCAGTAGATATGGATGGATCACTCGAAAGGTTGTTTCTCCTGACTTATTTTTTCATAGAGTTCAATTGGAAAATAGCATATATTTACAAAAATAAATAAAGTTGACAAGGTAAAATATTAAATATATTTTCTTTGTGCTGTTTTCAATTAAATATATGTAATAAAAATTTTTTTTCACAACTCAACAAATCTCTGCTTTCATGTGCTTTTTACATGCTGTTCCAACTCTTTGGGAATTGGGGTTTATAGATATTGGGGTTTATAGATATTGGGGTTTATAGATATTGTTTCAAATTATGTGCAATCCAGATTATCCAAACAAAAAACGTTCTGTGCTATCAACAGTCAGGAGGACTAAAACTAAACGAAAAAGAATTCATTTTTATTTTATTTAATCTTTGCAACACTACATTACAGTTTTAGTTTTCATTTTAGATTATAGTTTTTTATTTTAGTTTCAGTTTTAGATTCAGTTAACGATAATAACCTTGACACACACACGCACATGTGCACACATACACACGCATACAGACACATACACACGCATACAGACACATTCACACACACACACACACACACACACACACACATACACACGCATACAGACACATTCACACACACACACACACACACACACACACACACATACACACGTATACAGACACATTCACACACACACACACACACACACACACACACACACACACACACACACGCACACATACACATGACCCTCCATGCGGGGTGGTCTATGTAGGGTGACTGTGTCGTCTCGTCCCCTCAGGGAGTTTGCCAAAGAGAGGGAGAGGGTGGAGAACCGGCGAGCCTTTATGAAGCTCAGGAGGCAGCAGCAGGTGGAGAGAGAACTCAACGGCTACCGGGCCTGGATCGACCGAGCAGGTACCGTACCACTGTCTCTCTGCCGGGCCTGGATCCACCGAGCAGGTACCGTACCACTGTCTCTCTGCCGGGCCTGGATCGACCGAGCAGGTACCGTACCACTGTCTCTCTGCCGGGCCTGGATCGACCGAGCAGGTACCGTACCACTGTCTCTCTGCCGGGCCTGGATCCACCGAGCAGGTACCGTACCACTGTCTCTCTGCCGGGCCTGGATCCACCGAGCAGGTACTCTACCACTGTCTCTCTGCCGGGCCTGGATCCACCGAGCAGGTAATGTACCACTGTCTCTCTCCCGGATCTGGGCCAATTCTAGCCCTTTTTCATACTGGGCCCGCAAATCGGATCCATGCCAGTTTTGGGCCACTGTGCGAATTGAAGCCGGGCCAGATCCGTTTCACAAACCCGGGACAGCAGTTACGATAGATCTGCCTGGATCCGGCCCAGTGTCAGTTTGCTATGTGGGTAGGGTGACCCAGTCAGTGCTGCACCACCAGATTAAAACACAGACCTGGTTTGACTTAGCAGGAAACGCATCTGCAGGACTGAAATGAACAGAATGAGAGATGGAGTGAGAGAGAAGGAGAGGTTTGAGTGAAGAGCCGTACAGATGAGGCATTTGTGTGCTTTCTGCCTCTCATTCTCATCGCTCACGTTTCCGTGTGCGTGCGCCTCTCCCACACACTCCCACACACTCCCCTCCAGTGCTAATAGGTGAATATGTGGAACAGAGAGATGTGGTTAGCGCCCAAAACACCCACTCAGATCAGGGTGAACGAGGGGAGACTGACTCACTCAATCAATCCACTCCAGCACAGCCCCCTCTCTTAGCACTGTCTTGCTACTGCTAACCTGGCCTGCTACTGTTAGCGCTGTATCGCTACTGTTACCCATAAACTACTACTGTGTATTAACACGGTCCTGCTACTGTTACCGTTGTATTGCTATTGTTACCCATAAACTATGTATTAACACGGTCTTGCTACTGTTAGCACCGTATTGCTACTGTTAACCATAAACTACTAGGCCTACTATGTATTAACACGGCCTTGCTCCTGTTACCGTTGTATTGCTATTGTTACCCATAAACTATGTATTAACACAGTCTTGCTACTGTTACCACTGCATTGCTAATGTTAACCATAAACTACTACTATGTATTAACACGGTCTTGCTACTGTTAGCACCGTATTGCTACTGTTAACCATAAACTACTAGGCCTACTATGTATTAACACGGCCTTGCTCCTGTTACCGTTGTATTGCTATTGTTACCCATAAACTATGTATTAACACGGTCTTGCTACTGTTAGCACCGTATTGCTACTGTTAACCATAAACTACTAGGCCTACTATGTATTAACACGGTCTTACTACTGTTAGCACTGTATTGCTACTGTTACCCATAACCTACAACGGTCTTGCTACTTTTAGTGTGGTATTGCTACTAACAGTAAGCTGTTACTATGTATTAACATATTAACACAGTCTTGGTACTGTTAGCGCTGTATTGCTACTTTTTACTCATAAACTACTACGGTTTTGCTACTGTTAGCGTGGAATTGCTACTGTTAACCATAAGCTGTTACTAATATTACCATTGTCCTGCTACTGTTAGTGCTGGATTGCTACTGTTGCCATAAAAGACAGGGTGGTTATGTTGAGTGCATTAATGCTGCATAAAAGACAGAGTAGTAATAGTGAGTGTTATTATATTGTATAGGAGACAGTTTGGTAATAATGAGTGTATTTATGCTGCATAAGAGACAGGGGGTGGTAATAGTGAGTGTTATTATGCTGCATAAAAGACATTGTGATTATGGTGAGGGTATTTATGCAGCATAAGAAACAGGGTGTTAATAGTGAGTGTTATAATTCTGCATAAGAGACAGGGGGGTAATAGTGAGTGTTATTATACTGCATAAAATACAAGGTGATAATAGTGAGTGTTATTATGCTGCATAAGAGACAGGGTGTTAATAGTGAGTTTTATTATACTGCATAAAAGACAGGGTGGTTATGTTGAGTGCATTAATGCTGCATAAGAGACAGGGTGGTAATAATGAGTGTTATTATGCTGCATAAAAGACATTGTGATTATGGTGAGGGTATTTATGCAGCATAAGAAACAGGGTGTTAATAGTGAGTGTTATAATTCTGCACAAGAGACAGGGGGGTAATAGTGAGTGTCATTATACTGCATAAGAGACAGGGGGGTAATAGTGAGTGTCATTATACTGCATAAAATACAAGGTGATAATAGTGAGTGTTATTATGCTGCATAAAAGACAGGGTGGTAATAGTGAGTGTTATTATGCTGCATAAGAGGCAGTGTGGTTATGGTGAGTATTTATGCTGCATAAGAGACAGGGTGGTAATAGTGAGTGTTATAATGCTGCATAAAAGACAGGGTGGTAATAGTGAGTGTTATTATGCTGCATAAGAGACAGGGTGGTAATAGTGAGTGTTATTATGCTGCATAAGAGACAGGGTGGTAATAGTGAGTGTTATAATGCTGCATAAAAGACAGGGTGGTAATAGTGAGTGTTATTATGCTGCATAAGAGACAGGGTGGTAATAGTGAGTGTTATAATGCTGCATAAAAGACAGGGTGGTAATAGTGAGTGTTATAATGCTGCATAAAAGACAGGGTGGTAATAGTGAGTGTTATAATGCTGCATAAGAAACAGGGTGGTAATAGTGAGCGTTATTATGCTGCATAAGAGACAGGGTGGTAATAGTGAGTGTTATAATGCTGCATAAGAAACAGGGTGGTAATAGTGAGCGTTATTATGCTGCATAAGAGACAGGGTGGTAATAGTGAGCGTTATTATGCTGCATAAGAGACAGGGTGGTAATAGTGAGCGTTATTATGCTGCATAAGAGACAGGGTGGTAATAGTGAGTGTTATAATGCTGCATAAGAGACAGGGTGGTAATAGTGAGGCAAATCTGTCACACAGTGATGGGCTATGGCAGCATACCTGAGCTCACTCATCTTTTCTCCATCTTTCTTTCTCTCTGCAGAGGAGGTGATTCTAGCAGAAGAGAATAAACATTCAGGAACGTCTGCTTTAGATGGTAAGACCTGTCGTTCTCCAAAAATGATGTGTTGTATGTCATGCAGGGAATGTTTCTTCTTTTGTTTCTGTGATTTTATTGGCTTATTAGGAGCCCTCACACTTGTGTGTGTATGTATGCTTGTCAGTCTAAGGTACACACAATAATGCATTTTGTCAGACAAGCCACCGTTTGCCATTTCATTTTCTGTGGGATTCGGGTGCATCATGGGAACATTCCACCCTGGGATTTAAAATAATTTGTCACCAGAAAGAGGGTAATTGATGAGCAGCAACAGGTGCCAATCGGAAGGCGGTTGTCAAACTGAGCCATTCCAATTTGCATAACCACTCCTCTGTGATGAAACGTCAGCCAATGGGCTTTGTCCTTGCCCACTCACAGTGCGAAACCCCCTCAGCGAGGCTCAGAAAGTGCCCGTTTCATTGGACCAATAAGTGAGAAGCCCTGGAAGCGGCCCCCGGTTGCCCTGGTAACGGCGGAATGAATAACAGGCTGTGTACGTGTGGCTCTGTTTCCCTCCTGCGAACACCTTGTGTTTCTCCACACTATCAGGGAAATGTGGGCGAAACGGGGGGGGGTTTTTGCAGACTGTCTTTCCGTAGAGAGCTAAGCCCCACAGGCGGCTGAGTGCTTGTGCTCTGTGTGAGACTCCCGTCTCTATTCCGTGTGTCTCGCTGAGGTCAGACGCTTATACAGATTTGGAGAGTTAGTCTGTGGCCATTCTGGTCATTTCTGGTGGAAATCCTGAAAAGTGCCAAACTCGTACAGGTAGCCTGTGTGTGAAAAGTGCCAAACTCTCTGTGCTGTACAGGTAGCCTGTGTGTGAAAAGTGCCAAACTCTCTGTGCTGTACAGGTAGCCTGTGTGTGAAAAGTGCCAAACTCTCTGTGCTGCACAGGTAGCCTGTGTGTGAAAAGTGCCAAACTCTCTGTGCTGCACAGGTAGCCTGTGTGTGAAAAGTGCCAAACTCTCTGTGCTGCACAGGTAGCCTGTGTGTGAAAAGTGCCAAACTCTCTGTGCTGCACAGGTAGCCTGTGTGTGAAAAGTGCCAAACTCTCTGTGCTGCACAGGTAGCCTGTGTGTGAAAAGTGCCAAACTCTCTGTGCTGCACAGGTAGCCTGTGTGTGAAAAGTGCCAAACTCTCTGTGCTGCACAGGTAGCCTGTGTGTGAAAAGTGCCAAACTCTCTGTGCTGTACAGGTAGCCTGTGTGTGAAAAGTGCCAAACTCTCTGTGCTGTACAGGTAGCCTGTGTGTGAAAAGTGCCAAACTCTCTGTGCTGCACAGGTAGCCTGTGTGTGAAAAGTGCCAAACTCTCTGTGCTGCACAGGTAGCCTGTGTGTGAAAAGTGCCAAACTCTCTGTGCTGCACAGGTAGCCTGTGTGTGAAAAGTGCCAAACTATCTGTGCTGTACAGGTAGCCTGTGTGTGAAAAGTGCCAAACTCTCTGTGCTGCACAGGTAGCCTGTGTGTGAAAAGTGCCAAACTCTCTGTGCTGCACAGGTAGCCTGTGTGTGAAAAGTGCCAAACTCTCTGTGCTGCACAGGTAGCCTGTGTGTGAAAAGTGCCAAACTCTCTGTGCTGCACAGGTAGCCTGTGTGTGAAAAGTGCCAAACTCTCTGTGCTGCACAGGTAGCCTGTGTGTGAAAAGTGCCAAACTCTCTGTGCTGCACAGGTAGCCTGTGTGTCGTTATTAGGCCATTGGCATTGGGGTCGCAGTGCCATAGCAGGTGAATGTACCTGACTGTTCTGAACTCTTCAAGTTGATACAAATAAGCAAATATGGCGCCTTGTTTGACTCGAGACAGTCTGACTGAACTGATTAAACGAGAAAAAGATATCGATCTTGCTCAACGTGCAAAGGCTTACCCTCCAAAATGAAGGAATCCCAGCTGCAGGTGAAAAGATGGTACAGAAAAAGAGCTCTGATGGGACCCTGGTTTTGTGTGAATGCTTTTTGTTTCAGTGAGCTGAGTATGTGTTGCCCGATGGAAGTGTGTTGTGTTGTGTTGCCATGGTTATATCCACATTTCTTGTCTGGCTTGTGTTTCCTCAGTGCTGAAGAGAGCCACTAGTAAGAAGACCCGTATGGGTGGAGGCCGACGTGGGCCAGGAGAGGACAAATATGGAGATATGGGGGCTGGTGGTGAGTGAGGCTAACCGCCAAACCCGCTACCAATGGGAAAGGGGTATAATGAGCCAGTCTGGTTCCAGCTCTACAGTGGGAAAGGGGTATAATGAGCCAGTCTGGTTCCAGCTCTACAATGGGAAAGGGGTATAATGAGCCAGTCTGGTTCCAGCTCTACAGTGGGAAAGGGGTATAATGAGCCAGCCTGGTTCCAGCTCTACAGTGGGAAAGGGGTATAATGAGCCAGTCTGGTTCCAGCTCTACAATGGGAAATGGGTATAATGAGCCAGTCTGGTTCCAGCTCTACAGTGGGAAAGGGGTATAATGAGCCAGTCTGGTTCCAGCTCTACAGTGGGAAAGGGGTATAATGAGCCAGTCTGGTTCCAGCTCTACAGTGGGAAAGGGGTGTAATGAGCCAGTCTGGTTCCAGCTCTACAGTGGGAAAGGGGTATAATGAGCCAGTCTGGTTCCAGCTCTACAGTGGGAAAGGGGTATAATGAGCCAGCCTGGTTTCAGCTCTACAGTGGGAAAGGGCTATAATGAGCCAGTCTGGTTCCAGATCTACAGTGGGAAAGGGGTAAAATGAGCCAGCCTGGTTCCAGCTCTACAGTGGGAAAGGGGTATAATGAGCCAGCCTGGTTTCAGCTCTACAGTGGGAAAGGGCTATAATGAGCCAGTCTGGTTCCAGCTCTACAGTGGGAAAGGGCTATAATGAGCCAGTCTGGTTCCAGCTCTACAGTGGGAAAGGGGTATAATGAGCCAGCCTGGTTCCAGTTCTACAGAGGGAAAGGGGTATAATGAGCCAGCCTGGTTTCAGCTCTACAGTGGGAAAGGGCTATAATGAGCCAGTCTGGTTCCAGATCTACAGTGGGAAAGGGGTAAAATGAGCCAGCCTGGTTCCAGCTCTACAGTGGGAAAGGGGTATAATGAGCCAGCCTGGTTCCAGTTCTACAGAGGGAAAGGGGTATAATGAGCCAGCCTGGTTTCAGCTCTACAGTGGGAAAGGGCTATAATGAGCCAGTCTGGTTCCAGCTCTACAGTGGGAAAGGGGTATAATGAGCCAGCCTGGTTTCAGCTCTACAGTGGGAAAGGGCTATAATGAGCCAGTCTGGTTCCAGATCTACAGTGGGAAAGGGGTATAATGAGCCAGCCTGGTTCCAGCTCTACAGAGGGAAAGGGGTATAATGAGCCAGTCTGGTTCCGGCTCTACTGCTATTGATTCTAATTGGTCATTAAGAGTTTTTTTTTTAGTTTTATGGACTCTGATTGGTCCGTTGAATTTCAGGTGTCCCGAGGGCCCGGTTCAGCCTCACGGGTAAGCGGGGACCGACAGCGTACTTCCGGCGTAAGGAGCGGATGCTGCGTATCTCAATCCGCCGCATGGTGAAGACGGACGGCTTCTACTGGACTGTGCTTGGCCTGGTCGCCCTCAACACCATCTGTGTGGCCGTCGTGCACCACAACCAGCCCCCCTGGCTCTCAGTCTTCCTGTGTGCGTTACACAACCCCTGTCCCAATTCCTATCAGCCCCAGTATACTTGAAACAAAATCAAAATTGGCGGATTCGCAAAGGCTGTTGAACTGCTGTCAAATACGGCACTGGGACCAAATGTCAGTATACTCAGAGCGATAGTATATGTCAGTATACTCAGAGCGATAGTATATGTCAGTATACTCAGAGCGATAGTATATGTCAGTATACTCAGAGCGATAGTATATGTCAGTATACTCAGAGCGATAGTATATGTCAGTATACTCTGTGCGATAGTATATGTCAGTATACTCAGTGCGATAGTATATGTCAGTATACTCAGAGTGATAGTATATTTTATTTTTATTTTATTTACCTTTATTTATTCAGTGGAATCCAATTGAGAGAAATCTCTCTTTTACAATAGAGCTCTGATATACAGAGAAGCAAAGATACAATTGCAAAAAAATATTTTCAAACAGATTTCCAAAATAAAACAAAAACAGACAAAATAAATAAATAAATAAAAATTAACTAAAACAAGTACAATCTTCAGATACTATGCCATTCAAAAGTACTTTAAACTGATTAAGCGATATGAGTTGACCGAACTCTAAACAGCTTTGTATGTCATTCCACTTATATGGTGCATAAAACTGAAATGCTGTTTTCCCTAGTTCTGTGTTCACACGGGGAATGTCCAACATAAGACAGTCCTGCGAGGAACGTGTGTGACAATTTGCTGTTCTAATCTTTAAATGCGATGTTATGTAGAAAGGCAACTTATTTATGAGCGCTTTGTAAACAAACATGAGACAATGTTGCTCCCTTCGTACAATAAGGGATGGTCGCCCAACCTTCTGATAAAGTGTACAATGATGTGTTCTATATTTACCACCTGTAATAAATCGAAGGACACTATGATGAAGGGCACTATGGTGAAGGGCATTATGATGAAGGGCACTATGGTTAAGGGCACTATGGTTAAGGGCACTATGGTTAAGGGCACTATGATGAAGGGCACTATGGTGAAGGGCATTATGATGAAGGGCACTATGGTTAAGGGCACTATGGTTAAGGGCACTATGGTGAAGGGCACTATGGTTAAGGGCACTATTGTTAAGGGCACTATGGTGAAGGGCACTATGATGAAGGGCATTATGATGAAGGGCACTATGATGAAGGGCACTATGATGAAGGGCACTATGGTGAAGGGCATTATGATGAAGGGCACTATGGTTAAGGGCACTATGGTGAAGGGCACTATGGTGAAGGGCACCATGGTGAAGGACACTATGATGAAGGACACTATGGTGAAGGGCATTATGATGAAGGGCACTATGGTGAAGGATACAATGGTGAAGGGCACTATGGTGAAGGGCACTATGGTTAAGGGCACTATGGTGAAGGGCACTATGGTTAAGGGCACTATGGTTAAGGGCACTATGGTGAAGGGCACTATGGTTAAGGGCACTATGGTTAAGGGCACTATGGTTAAGGGCACTATGGTGAAGGGCACTATGGTGAAGGGCACTATGGTTAAGGGCACTATGGTGAAGGGCACTATGGTTAAGGGCACTATGGTTAAGGGCACTATGGTTAAGGGCATTATGATGAAGGGCACTATGGTTAAGGGCACTATGGTTAAGGGCACTATGATGAAGGGCACTATGGTGAAGGGCATTATGATGAAGGGCACTATGGTTAAGGGCACTATGGTTAAGGGCACTATGATGAAGGGCACTATGGTGAAGGGCATTATGATGAAGGGCACTATGGTTAAGGGCACTATGGTTAAGGGCACTATGGTTAAGGGCACTATGGTGAAGGGCACTATGGTGAAGGGCACTATGATGAAGGACACTGGTGAAGGGCATTATGATGAAGGGCACTATGGTGAAGGATACAATGGTGAAGGGCACTATGGTTAAGGGCACTATGGTGAAGGGCACTATGGTTAAGGGCACTATGGTTAAGGGCACTATGGTTAAGGGCACTATGGTTAAGGGCACTATGGTGAAGGGCACTATGGTTAAGGGCACTATGGTGAAGGGCACTATGGTGAAGGGCACTATGGTTAAGGGCACTATGGTGAAGGGCACTATGGTGAAGGGCACTATGGTTAAGGGCACTATGGTTAAGGGCACTATGGTAGTGGTTTAAGGGTAGAAGCTGCTGCATATACATAATAAACTGATAAAAATGTTGCCTGCACAAGTTGTTTTCTGAGGTTTAGTAGGAAACAGGATTTATTTCTAGAGAAGAATCCTATGTCAGTATACTGATTGTAAAAAAGTGTTTCTATAAAGATGGAATTTCAGTGTCTAGTGTCTTTCGTCGATTTCGGCTAGCCAGCCTGCACACCCAATGCGAAGCTTCGCTTTGGTCGCAAACCAGCAAAAACCGGTTCGATAGCCTGTGCGAAGCCACCGATTTTGATTTTGAAGTATCCTGGGGCCTTGACCCTTGACCCTTGACCGTATATATGTGCTGCTGGTTGGTTCTGATTGGTTGTTTGTGTGTACACATGCTGCTGGTTGGTGCTGATTGGTTGTTTGTGTGTACACATGCTGCTGATTGGTGCTGATTGGTTGTTTGTGTGTACACATGCTGCTGGTTGGTGCTGATTGGTTGTTTGTGCGTATATGTGCTGCTGGTTGGTGCTGATTGGTTGTTTGTGTGTTTACATGCTGCTGGTTTGTGCTGATTCATTGTTTGTGTGTATACCTGCTGTTGCAGGTTGGTACTGATTGGTTGTTTCCCTTTGCAGACTATGCAGAGTTTGTCTTTCTGGGGCTGTTTCTTATGGAGATGTTTCTGAAGATGTACGGCCTCGGCCTTCGCCTCTATTTCCACTCCTCCTTCAACTGCTTCGACTGCGGGGTGCGACCCTGAACTCTCCCACTTTACACCGAACACCTACATAAAGAGAGAGAGAGTGAGAGAGAGGGAGAGCGAGAGAGACTGAGAGCAACCGGGTGGTTTAACTGTGATCTCTATTGTTATTTTAACATTACTTGGGTCACTGAACTGTGATATTATTGTACAATTTTGGATGATACAGATGTGGTGTAATTTATCATCTCAGATGTCACTAGCATATCTGTGTATCTGTAGGTGATCGTGGGCAGCACCTCAGATATAACTGCAGCATATCTGTGTGTCTGTAGGTGATCGTGGGCAGCACCTCAGATATAACTGCAGCATTTCTGTGTGTCTGTAGGTGATCGTGGGCAGCACCTCAGATATAACTGCAGCATTTCTGTGTGTCTGTAGGTGATCGTGGGCAGCACCTCAGATATAACTGCAGCATATCTGTGTGTCTGTAGGTGATCGTGGGCAGCACCTCAGATATAACTGCAGCATATCTGTGTGTCTGTAGGTGATCGTGGGCAGCACCTCAGATATAACTGCAGCATATCTGTGTGTCTGTAGGTGATCGTGGGCAGCACCTCAGATATAACTGCAGCATATCTGTGTGTCTGTAGGTGATCGTGGGCAGCACCTCAGATATAACTGCAGCATTTCTGTGTGTCTGTAGGTGATCGTGGGCAGCACCTCAGATATAACTGCAGCATATCTGTGTGTCTGTAGGTGATCGTGGGCAGCACCTCAGATATAACTGCAGCATTTCTGTGTGTCTGTAGGTGATCGTGGGCAGCACCTCAGATATAACTGCAGCATTTCTGTGTATCTGTAGGTGATCGTGGGCAGCACCTCAGATATAACTGCAGCATTTCTGTGTGTCTGTAGGTGATCGTGGGCAGCACCTCAGATATAACTGCAGCATATCTGTGTGTCTGTAGGTGATCGTGGGCAGCACCTCAGATATAACTGCAGCATATCTGTGTGTCTGTAGGTGATCGTGGGCAGCACCTCAGATATAACTGCAGCATTTCTGTGTGTCTGTAGGTGATCGTGGGCAGCACCTCAGATATAACTGCAGCATATCTGTGTGTCTGTAGGTGATCGTGGGCAGCACCTCAGATATAACTGCAGCATATCTGTGTGTCTGTAGGTGATCGTGGGCAGCACCTCAGATATAACTGCAGCATATCTGTGTGTCTGTAGGTGATCGTGGGCAGCACCTCAGATATAACTGCAGCATATCTGTGTGTCTGTAGGTGATCGTGGGCAGCACCTCAGATATAACTGCAGCATATCTGTGTGTCTGTAGGTGATCGTGGGCAGCACCTCAGATATAACTGCAGCATATCTGTGTGTCTGTAGGTGATCGTGGGCAGCACCTCAGATATAACTGCAGCATTTCTGTGTGTCTGTAGGTGATCGTGGGCAGCACCTCAGATATAACTGCAGCATTTCTGTGTGTCTGTAGGTGATTGTGGGCAGCATCTTTGAGGTGGTGTGGGGCTTCTTTCGGCCAGGTGTGTCCCTTGGGATCAGCGTCCTGCGTGCCCTGCGGCTTCTGAGGATCTTCAAGATCACCAAGTGAGTATGGGACGTGACCGTGTGTGTGTGGGCATGGTCAAGTGCCTGTGGGCATGGCCAAGTGAGTATGGGCGTGACCGTGTGTGTGTGGGCATGGTCAAGTGCCTGTGGGCACGGCCAAGTGTGTGTGAGTGTGTGTGTGTGTGCGTGTGTGTGTGCGTGTGTGTGGCCCAGTGAGTGTGGGCGTGGTTGAGTGAGTGTGGGCGTGGTCAAGTGAGCGGGGGTGTGGCCTGTGGCATACAAGTAATACTTAACACCTTAGACCAGTGGCTTTTTTAAAAGGTTGTTGTAGACCTATAGTCCCATTTATGGGGCTCTGTTTTGGGCATGACACAGACACCTCTATTCACACTACAGACATCTTTCACTGGCAGGCCTGACTAGTTAATCTTTGTGTACTCTGTCATTGTGTGTTTCTTGCCTCTACTGACTGCGTATGTAACGTGGCCCGATGTTTTCACCTCTTTCTCTCAGCTGAGCTTGAAATCCTTGCACCTTGAAGCGCACCCTCAACGCGATTACGCCCTTTTTCGCAGCGCATGAAATCAGCGGCTTTTTCCCGTGTGTTACAGCGTTCAGTCAGCTGCTGTTTCACTCCGTATTAACGTGGGGGATGAGAAGGAGCTAATTACTGCACCGATATACTAATTAGCCTGTCAGGCTAAGCACACAACAATTGGTTGATTCACTACATAGAGCCAACACAGAGAGCAGTAAATGAGCTAATGACATTATTAGCCTCGGTACTAGCTCACGGGATGTTTCGTGGAACAGCTCCACCGTACCTACAGACTACAGGCAACCTTCGAACCCTGCACCCTGAGCAGAGCTCTCTGCTCCACGACCTCAAAGCGGCTGGCTATCCCTTCCCTGCCTGGATGTATCTCCTGGTCGGCTTGCCTGTCTGCACTGGCCCCAGCTGTGGAATGAGCTTCCCACAGTGGACAGGACAGCAGAATTATTGGCCGTATTTTTCGACGCAGAATAAAGACCTGCCTATTCAGGCTGTATCTCGGCCCCTCCCCTCCCTGCCCTTGAGCACCCTTGTTTTTTGTGCTAGTTTAGTTTCTGGTATTTCTATGGTTTCTTGTTTTTATTCCGAAGGCTTGTTATGATTAAAATCTGTATGTAGGTAGTGTCTTCTCTGATACTGATTGGTTGTGGGCGTGTTTGCATAGGTACTGGGCATCTGTAATTCTGATTAGTTGTTCATTTGTGGGCGTGTTTTTTTAGTTACTGGGTGTCCCTGTTGCTCATTGGTTGTTAATTTTTGAGCCTCCTTTCTGGGTACTATCATCTCTACTGATTGGTTGTAAGTTTGTGGGCGTGTTTGTGCAGGTACTGTGTATTTCTCATTCTGATTGGTTGTTAATTTTGTGGGCGTGTCTGTGCAGGTACTGGGTGTCTCTGATGCTGATTGGTTGTTAATTGTGTGGGCGTGTCTGTACAGGTACTGGACATCTCTGAGGAACCTGGTGGTATCTCTGATGAGCTCCATGAAGTCCATCATCAGCCTGCTCTTCCTCCTCTTCCTCTTCATCGTTGTCTTTGCTCTCCTGGGCATGCAGCTCTTCGGTGGCAGGTGCGACACAGCACAGCTCACAGCACAGCACAGCTCACAGCACAGCGCACAGCTCACAGCACAGCTCACAGCACGACACACAGCACAGCTCACAGCACAGCTCACAGCTCACAGCATAGCTACAACACAACACGATATTACAAAGCTACAGATCACTGCACATTGCAGCTGTAACTACAGCTAACAGCACATAACTTAGCACAGCTACAGCAGAACACAATATGACAGCTCACTGCATATTGCAGCTATAACTACAGCTAACAGCACAGCACCATACAGCTCAGCACAGCACAGTTCAGTACAGCACAGTTCAGTACAGCACAGTTCAGCACAACACAGTTCAGTACAGCACAGGTCTCATGCATCATGTGTATACTGTCAACTACCGTGGAGAGCAAAATAAATCATTTAAGATACTAAAAGTGAGAAGAAAAATCACAAAACTCAGGATAAACCACCTTTACCTGTATAATGTGTCATTTCAGGGATGTGACTTTTTCTGACTAATCAGGAAATTCTTATTTTGAGATCCTAAATTTCTGCACAAGAAGCAGAAGACTTGGGCCTGTGCTAAGCACACAGGCAACAAGAGCTTTTGCACTCTGAACACTGATAGCCAGAGAGATAGTTCAGCGATCAAGCCTAATACAAGCGGCCCCCACATTTCAGGTCTATGACGTCTGTGTTTCTGGATTAATCGGGGAAAAATCTAATCCCTGGTAACTTTGACCTGTACCTTTCTCCTGCTCTCAGGTTCATCTTTGAGGATTACACTCCCACCAACTTTGACACCTTTCCCGCCTCCATTATGACAGTGTTCCAGGTCTGGCCTGAGCGATTGCACACGTCTGCGCGACGTTGTGTCTGTGAGCGATTGCACACGTCTGTGTGACGTTGCGTCTGTGTCCGCCTGACTCCGCCACAGCCAGTGTATTGTACACAAGTGTATAAGGAGGCTGATATAATATAAATAACTTTATTTTTCCGTTTGAACTTCACTTGTGAAATAGTTTCAGTGCACACACACACACACACATAACAGGACAGACAGAAAACACAATAAATGAACAACACACAGTGCAGCTATAATGGAGATATATAATGGACTCCTGTATATGAATACTCACCACGATCTGGTACTTACACGTGACTGCGGCAGACTGCACCATTGGGCGGCGTGTGATTGGATGTGAAAACAGAAAAACTTTGTGCGTATTTATATATCACAGATTTGTGAGCTGTAGTAGGTGGCTTCTGTCGCACTGTTTATCATAATCCCCCATACGGTATTTATAGGTGAGATACGTGTGCTGTTTGGCATATGTATGCAACTGTGGGTGGGTGTGTGTGTGGGTACTCGTGCGTGTGTGTGGGTGTACTCTGTTGTGTACTCTATGTGCGTATGGTGTGGTGTGTTGTGTGTGTGCTGTGTGTGTTATGCGTGCCGTGTGTGTGTGTGTCTGTAGTATGTTTGTGTGTGTGTATGTACTCTTATGTGAGGTGTGCACTGTTTTGTCTTTGTGTGCAGTGTGGGCATGTGGTTTTCTGACGGGAGAACTGTAACAGCATCGTGCTCACGCTGTTCGGCAACTGTACCTCCTGACTGTGTTAGCTGGACTGAAACAGAGGCGTGTAGATGAGCAGGGCTGTTTATTCGCTGTGCTGAAACTGTTAGCTCTGTTAGCTGGACTGAAACAGAGGCGTGTAGATGAGCAGGGCTGTTTATTCGCTGCGCGGTAGCTGTTAGCTGGACTGAAACAGAGGCGTGTAGATGAGCAGGCTGTTTATTCGCTGCGTGTTAGCTGTGTTAGCTGGACTGAAACAGAGGCGTGTAGATGAGCAGGGCAGGGGTGTTTATCGCTGTCGCTGCGTGCGCGTTAGCTGTGTTAGCTAGACTGAAACAGAGGCGTGTAGATGAGCAGGGTGGTGTATCCGCTGTATGTTAGCTGCGTTAGCTGTGTTAGCTGGACTGAAACAGAGGCGTGTAGATGAGCAGGGCTGTTTATTCGCTGCGCGTTAGCTGTGTTAGCTGGACTGAAACAGAGGCGTGTAGATGAGCAGGGCTGTTTATTCGCTGTGTGTTAGCTGTGTTAGCTGGACTGAAACAGAGGCGTGTAGATGAGCAGGGCTGTTTATTCGCTGCGCGTTAGCTGTGTTAGCTGGACTGAAACAGAGGCGTGTAGATGAGCAGGGCTGTTTATTCACTGTGTTAGCTGTGTTAGCTGGACTGAAACAGAGTTATTCGCTGCGCGTTAGCTGTGTTAGCTGGACTGAAACAGAGGCGTGTAGATGAGCAGGGCTGTTTATTCGCTGTGTGTTAGCTGTGTTAGCTGGACTGAAACAGAGGCGTGTAGATGAGCAGGGCTGTTTATTCGCTGCGCGTTAGCTGTGTTAGCTGGACTGACTGAAACAGGCGTGTTTAGCTGTGGAAACAGAGGCTGTTTATTCGCTGCGCGTTAGCTGTGTTAGCTGGACTGAAACAGAGGCGTGTAGCTGAGCAGGGCTGTTTATTCGCTGCGCGTTAGCTGTGTTAGCTGGACTGAAACAGAGGCGTGTAGATGAGCTGTTTATTCGCTGTTTTTAGCTGTGTTAGCTGGTGTTAGCTGGACTGAAACAGAGGGTGTTTATTCGCTGCGCGTTAGCTGTGTTAGCTGGACTGAAACAGAGGCGTGTAGCTGAGCTGCGCTGTTTAGCTGTGTTAGCTGGACTGAAACAGAGGCGTGTAGCTGAGCAGGGCTGTTTATCCGTGTGTGTGTTAGCTGGTGAAACAGACTGAAACAGAGGCGTGCAGGCTGGTGTATCTGTTGTATGTGTGTAGCTGGTGTGCTTAGCAGTGTAGCTGTGTTAGCTGTGTTAGCTGGACTGAAACAGAGGCGTGTAGATGAGCAGGGCGGTGTATCCGCTGTGCTTTAGCTGTGTTAGCTGCGGTTACGTGAGCAGGAAGCAGCTGGCAGTGGGTGGTCCCTATTAAAAATCAGGCGGAGATGTTAGTCATGAAAAACATCTCCAGGACTCTTTTCAGCATGAAGGAGGAGTCCTCACCTGCTCTGTGTGTGTGCTACAGGAGGTGCTGCTCTATGTGTGTGCTACAGGAGGTGCTGTTCTGTGTGTGTGTGTGTGTGTTACAGGAGGTGCTGCTCTGTGTGTGTGTGTGTGTGTGTGTGTGTTACAGGAGGTGCTGCTCTGTGTGTGTGCTACAGGAGGTGCTGTTCTGTGTGTGTGTGTGTGTGTTACAGGAGGTGCTGTTCTGTGTGTTCTACAGGAGGTGCTGCTCTATGTGTGTGCTACAGGAGGTGCTGTTCTGTGTGTGTGTGTGTGCTACAGGAGGTGCTGTTCTGTGTGTGTGTGTTACAGGAGGTGCTGTTCTGTGTGTTACAGGAGGTGCTGCTCTGTGTGTGTGTTACAGGAGGTGCTGTTCTGTGTGTGTGTGTTGCAGGAGGTGCTGTTCTGTATGTGTGTTACAGGAGGTGCTGCTCTGTGTGTGTGTTACCGGAGGTGCTGTTCTGTGTGTGTGTTACAGGAGGTGCTGCTCTGTGTGTTATAGGAGGTGCTGTTCTGTGTGTGTGTTATAGGAGGTGCTGTTCTGTGCGTGTGTTATAGGAGGTGCTGTTCTGTGTGTGTTATAGAAGGTGCTGTTCTGTGTGTGTGTTACAGGAGGTGCTGGTCTGTGTTACAGGAGGTGCTGTTCTGTGTGTTATAGGAGGTGCTGTTCTTTGCGTGTGTTATAGGAGGTGCTGTTCTGTGTGTGTGTTATAGAAGGTGCTGTTCTGTGTGTGTGTTATAGGAGGTGCTGTTCTGTGTGTGTGTTACAGGAGGTGCTGTTCTGTGTGTGTGTTACAGGAGGTGCTGTTCTGTGTGTGTTATAGGAGGTGCTGTTCTGTGTGTGTTATAGGAGGTGCTGTTCTGTGCGTGTGTTACAGGAGGTTCTGTTCTGTGCGTGTGTTATAGGAGGTTCTGTTCTGTGCGTGTGTTATAGGAGGTGCTGTTCTGTGCGTGTGTTATAGGAGGTGCTGTTCTGTGCGTGTGTTACAGGAGGTGCTGTTCTGTGTGTGTTACAGGAGGTGCTGTTCTGTGTGTGTGTTACAGGAGGTGCTGTTCTGTGCGTGTGTTACAGGAGGTGCTGTTCTGTGCGTGTGTTACAGGAGGTGCTGTTCTGTGCGTGTGTTACAGGAGGTGCTGTTCTGTGTGTGTGTTACAGGAGGTGCTGTTCTGTGTGTGTGTTACAGGAGGAGCTGTTCTGTGCGTGTGTTACAGGAGGTGCTGTTCTGTGCATGTGCTATAGGAGGTGCTGTTCTGTGCGTGTGCTACAGGAGGTGCTGTTCTGTGCGTGTGCTACAGGAGGTGCTGTTCTGTGTGTGTGCTACAGGAGGTGCTGTTCTGTGTGTGTGTGTGCTACAGGAGGTGCTGTTCTGTGTGTGTGTGTTACAGGAGGTGCTGTTCTGTGTGTGTGTTACAGGAGGTGCTGCTCTGTGCGTGTGTTACAGGAGGTGCTGTTCTGTGCGTGTGTTACAGGAGGAGCTGTTCTGTGCGTGTGTTACAGGAGGTGCTGTTCTGTGCATGTGCTATAGGAGGTGCTGTTCTGTGTGTGTGCTATTGGGGGGGGGGGGGGGGGGGTGGTGGCTTTGATGCCTGCTGCTTTCTTGACGCGGTCGAAAGACACTCTGCTCAACGTGTTCTTGGCCATCGCCGTGGACAACCTGGCCAACGCTCAGGAGCTTACGAAGGTGATCATCGCCTGTCTGGGGGGGTACAGTGGGATGCTGGGGGGGGGTGGGGGTGGTATAGAGGGAGCGGGCAGGTATACAGGGAGTGGGCAGGTATAGAGGGAGCGGGCAGGTATAGAGCGAGCGGGCAGGTATAGAGGGAGCGGGCAGGTATAGAGGGAGCGGGCAGGTATAGAGGGAGCGGGCAGGTATAGAGCGAGCGGGCAGGTATAGAGGGAGCGGGCAGGTATAGAGGGAGCGGGCAGGTATAGAGGGAGCGGGCAGGTATAGAGGGAGCAGGCAGGTATAGAGGGAGCGGGCAGGTATAGAGGGAGCGGGCAGGTATAGAGGGAGCGGGCAGGTATAGAGGGAGCGGGCAGGTATAGAGCGAGCGGGCAGGTATAGAGCGAGCGGGCAGGTATAGAGCGAGCGGGCAGGTATAGAGGGAGCGGGCAGGTATAGAGGGAGCGGGCAGGTATAGAGGGAGCGGGCAGGTATAGAGGGAGCGGGCAGGTATAGAGCGAGCGGGCAGGTATAGATGGAGCGGGCAGGGCAGGTATAGAGGGAGCGGGCAGGTATAGAGCGAGCGGGCAGGTATAGAGCGAGCGGGCAGGTATAGAGGGAGCGGGCAGGTATAGAGGGAGCGGGCAGGTATAGAGGGAGCGGGCAGGTATAGAGGGAGCGGGCAGGTATAGAGGGAGCGGGCAGGTATAGAGGGAGCGGGCAGGTATAGAGGGAGCGGGCAGGTATAGAGGGAGCGGGCAGGTATAGAGGGAGCGGGCAGGTATAGAGGGAGCGGGCAGGTATAGAGGGAGCGGGCAGGTATACAGGGAGCGGGCAGGTATAGAGGGAGCGGGCAGGTATAGAGCGAGCGGGCAGGTATAGAGGGAGCGGGCAGGTATAGAGCGAGCGGGCAGGTATAGAGGGAGCGGGCAGGTATAGAGGGAGCGGGCAGGTATAGAGCGAGCGGGCAGGTATAGAGCGAGCGGGCAGGTATAGAGCGAGCGGGCAGGTATAGAGGGAGCGGGCAGGTATAGAGGGAGCGGGCAGGTATAGAGGGAGCGGGCAGGTATAGAGGGAGCGGGCAGGTATAGAGGGAGCAGGCAGGTATAGAGCGAGCGGGCAGGTATAGAGGGAGCGGGCAGGTATAGAGCGAGCGGGCAGGTATAGAGGGAGCGGGCAGGTATAGAGGGAGTGGGCAGGTATAGAGCGAGCGGGCAGGTATAGAGGGTATAGAGGGAGCGGGCAGGTATAGAGGGAGCAGGCAGGTATATAGGGCTTGATGATGTGGCAAAGATAGCCAGGAGCTGTGCCATGTATTGCTTTATAAGTGAATGTCAGAATGTTATAGTTGATGCGTGAGGAAACAGGAAGCCAGTATAATTTCAGTAGCACAGGAGTGATATGTTGGCGGGGTGATGTGTATGTGAGAACACGAGCAGCACAGTTTTGCACATACTGGAGCTTATTGAGGGACTTTGTGGGTAAACAAAAAAAGAGGGCATTACAATAATCTATCCTGGAAGTTATGAAAGCATGGACTAGACATTTGATCCAGGCTTCACCTGGTCTCTATATGTGGGAGGAGCATGGCAGCCATTTTGCTGCAAAAGCCCTCTGTGGGGAGGGAGGGGCTTGTGATTAGAGGGGGTCTTGGGATGTGTTCGGGGTATCGCCCTGTGATTAGAGCGGGTTTCGGGATATATTCGGGGGTATCGCAGGGTTTTGGGATGTGTTCGGGGTATCGCTCTGTGATTAGTGGGGGTTTCGGGATATATTCGGGGGTATCGCAGGGTTTTGTGATGTGTTCGGGGTATCGCCCTGTGATTAGTGGGGGTTTCGGGATATATTCGGGGGTATCGCAGGATCTTGGGATGTGTTCGGGAGTATTAAAGTCTCTGTCCGCCAGGAGGAAGAGGAAGAGGAAGAGTTTCAGAAAAACGCCCTGCTGAAGGCCAAGGAGGTTGGGCCCATGTCCTCTATCATGTCGTCAGAGTAAGTGCCCAAACCCCCCCCAACATTACCGTCTCATCCCACAGAGTGGCTGTCGTGAACCCTCCCACCCCCCCCCCCCCCACCCCAGATCAGAGCACCCTCATCACAACCAGGGCACAGCAGCCCCACCCCCAAGGGCAGAGCAGCTCCACCCCCCAGGGCAGAGCAGCCCCCCCCCCCCACCCCCCCACCCCCCACGGCAGAGCAGCCCCCCCCCCCCCCACCCCCCCACCCCCCAGGGCAGAGCAGCCGCTCTCAGTGCTCACAGGAACAGGAACAGGGAACAGTTACACTCCAAAAAACAAATCTTAACATGCATTTTCATCTTATATTTAGACTTTAGAATCTTATTTCTGTTACTTTTTAGCTAAATAAGATAAATAAATGGCAATTGGGTGAGAGTTTTACTAATTTCAAGATTTGCGGGCCGCCGCGGTGGTACAGCGGTAAAGAGCGCTGACTTTCAGTCAGCGCAGTTGTACTCCGAGGATCGGGGTTCGCGCCCCGGTCCTGCCATAGCCGAGCGTGGCCGGTGCCCTGTGGAAGAGACAATTGGCGGTCGCTTCCGGGTGGGGGGAGGGGCTCGGAGAGAACCGCTGCGCACAGTAGGACCCAGGGCGTGTCACGGTCAGGAGCTGCGCCCTGTAGAGGACGTAGCGCCCTCCCTAAAATACCGATTGACGGGGTTGTGCAGCGGTGGTTCTCTAGCGGTTGCTACACGGGGGGGAATTGAATTAGAATAGGGGGTTCAATTGGCTACTAAATTGGGAGAAAAAGGGAAAAAATCAGAAACAAAATTTAAAAAAAAAAATTATAATTTCAAGATTTGCCAGTGGGGTAAGATAATTTCACTTCATATTTTCCACTTTAGAGAAAAAAATATATATTATAAGTCCCAAGACTAAAACACTCGTTAAGACAGACTTTTTTTTTGCAGTGAACTGACCCCTGACCTCTCACCCCTGACCCCAGTGTTAGACGCTGCTGATGGCTGCTTCTTCCTGACACAAACACAGTAGATGGAGATACCGAGCGCACAGGGAAGCTGTGGCCTGATCTGCACAAACACAGTAGATGGAGATACCGAGCGCACAGGGAAGCTGTGGCCTGATCTGCACAAACACAGTAGATGGAGATACCGAGCGCACAGGGAAGCTGTGGCCTGATCTGCACAAACACAGTAGATGGAGATACCGAGCGCACAGGGAAGCTGTTTCTCCATCTGCACTGACAATCACAGAAGGTGCTGGAAAGGCAAAGTAAATTCTAGTTATGGGTTTTGGATTCAAACTCGAGAACCCTAACAGAGTGCTATGCACCTCTACCCCAGTGCCCTGTGTCCATGCTGTAGGGGGTGGGGGCTGTGGAGGGCTGTGGGGGGGGTTATCACAGGTAGCTTAGGACTGAGTGCATGTTTATTTTACCCCTCCTGCCCACCCCCAAATTAACCTGATCCTTCCCCTGTATGTCACACAATCCCCAACCCCCCCACCTTGGGCCAACACGGAAACACAAACGCTCCTGACCTCTGACACCGAGCATCACCAGGAGCGTCGCCATAGTTACTGTGCGTTTTCTCTTTCTGTCCATCTCTGTGTCTCCCATTGCTGTGTGCTGCTCCAGACGCTCCATGTTGGTGCTTCAGCTCGCCATCTGGTTGTCATGTGACGCTTTGCCAACCCCGCGCGACACGGACCAAAACATTCGCTCTCCACGCAGATTTTCATAGCTGAGCGCTGGGTCCTCCTCAGCTCTGCTCGGGATTGGAGGAGGTTCACAAATATTCATGTTTGATATCACACTTCTTGATTTTATGTCCAAATGACTGAAATCAGAAAGATAAAATGAAAATGATTTGATGTCAAATTGGTGATTCAATATCAGGCTGGTGATTTGATGCCAGACCATTGGCTTGATTATCAGACTGGTGATTTAACATCAGATTGGTGATTCCGTATTTGGTAAAGATTTGGTAAGGAATGATTGAGATTGTGATCTTATATCAGACAGGGTGTTACAGCCGCACCTTGTCTGTGTTTTGGATCCTCTCACCGGGGCTGTTCACAGGGTGTTACAGCCGCACCTTGTCTGTGTTTTGGATCCTGTCACCGGGGCTGTTCACAGGGTGTTACAGCCGCACCTTGTCTGTGTTTTGGATCCTGTCACCGGGGCTGTTCACAGGGTGTTACAGCCGCACCTTGTCTGTGTTTTGGATCCTGTCACCGGCGCTGTTCAGTCTCTTCATGAGAACACTAATGTCTTGTTTTCAACCAAACCGCTCATTGATTGCGTGGATTACACAAGATTACCAGTACCAGTAAGTAACTCTGTCTGTTCCCTTATGTACTCACCTTATATACTCACCTTATATACTCACCTTATATACTGACCTTATATACTCACCTTATATCCTCACCTTATATACTCACCTTATATACTCACCTTATATCCTCACCTTATATACTCACCTTATATCCTCACCTTATATACTCACCTTATATCCTCACCTTATATCCTCACCTTATATCCTCACCTTATATCCTCACCTTATATCCTCACCTTATATACTCACCTTATATACTCACCTTATATCCTCACCTTATATCCTCACCTTATATCCTCACCTTATATCCTCACCTTATATACTCACCTTATATACTCACCTGCTGCTCTGCCAGTGTTTTTGGTTCCCATTTTCAAATGCCTTTTCCCCAAAACCTTAAAATATAGATTTATGTTTGGATTATTTTTGCCCCCCTTTTCATCTCTTCATAACTCTTTTGCATTTTTCTGTCCAGGACTATTTTTGCATTCAATGTTTTTGAGAATTAACCTCAAAAACAAAAATAATTTAAAAAATTTGTTAATTCACTCGCTCACAACTGTCAAGATAAGCAAAACATAAATTCTTGACACAATCTGTACATATTTTTGTGCTCTCTGTACTGACTGTGCTGATAGTGTTTTGTCCCTCTGTGCTTGCCGTACTGTGTTTGTGTTGCTCTCTGCAGCAGGAGGAGGCGACATTACCTGTACAGGAAGCGAGCGATCCACAGGAGCAGGCCTGTGTTCGTTGACGAGAGTGGACCGGAGAACCAATCGGAGGAGCCGGACAACCAGCCGCTGAACGCTCCGGCCGGCTGCCGCAGGGACAGGAGAAAGAGGATCAACATGTCAGTGTGGGAACAGAGGACCAATCAGCTGAGGAAGAGGCGTCAGATGGCGAGCCGCGAGGTGCTGTTCAGCAGCCCGGGGGAGGAGCTGGACACGCCCTCCAGCTGCCAGCTGCAGTGCCAGCCCACCCTGTCCCCCACGGAGAGCCCCGCCTGCCTGCCGGACTCACCCCTCTCAGTGGCCATGCCCCTCCCCGAGCCACCGCTGTGCGCGTCCATCCCGCTGCCCGAGCCGCCCGAGGACCGCCACCCCCGCGGCCTCAACGGAAACCGCAGGCAACGGGTGGTCCGCCGGTTTCGACCCCCGTCCGGCATGGGGCCCGACGACTGCTCCCGCCCCCGCCGCCACCGCCACCGCGACTCGCGCCCCCGTGACCCCTCCCATGGAGAGGGACCCCGCCCCCCCAGCCAGGAGCGCTGCGAGCCCCCAGAGGAGAGACGCGGGCAGGACGGGAAGAAGGCTGAGGATGAGGAAGATGGCGCTCTGACGGGGAAAGGACAGGAGCAAGCGAGGTGGAGTCTCGCCTGAATTAAACACTTTACTAAAATGTACTATTTACAAAAGCTTTTAGCACATGCAAAATTTATTACACAACCAATGATTGGTGCAAAACAAATACCCTGACCAATCACTGGTCATGTTATTGGCTTTATGTGTGCTAAAAGAACCAATCACTGGTCATGTTATTGGTGTTGTGTGTGCTAAAAGGACCAATCACTGGTCATGTTATTGGTTTTGTGTGTGCTAAAAGGACCAATCACTGGTCATGTTATTGGTGTTGTGTGTGCTAAAAGGACCAATCACTGGTCATGTTATTGGTTTTGTGTGTGCTAAAAGGACCTATCACTGGTCATGTTATTGGTTTTGTGTGTGCTAAAAGAACCAATCACTGGTCATGTTATTGGCTTTATGTGTGCTAAAAGAACCAATCACTGGTCATGTTATTGGTGTTGTGTGTGCTAAAAGGACCAATCACTGGTCATGTTATTGGTTTTGTGTGTGCTAAAAGGACCAATCACTGGTCATGTTATTGGTGTTGTGTGTGCTAAAAGGACCAATCACTGGTCATGTTATTGGTTTTGTGTGTGCTAAAAGGACCTATCACTGGTCATGTTATTGGTTTTGTGTGTGCTAAAAGAACCAATCACTGGTCATGTTATTGGTTTTGTGTGTGCTAAAAGGACCAATCACTGGTCATGTTATTGGTTTTGTGTGTGCTAAAAGAACCAATCACTGGCCATGTTATTGGTTTTGTGTGTGCTAAAAGGACCAATCCCTGGTCATGTTATTGGTGCTAAAAGGTTTTAGTAAATCAGACCCTTAAACACTGAAACTCTCTCACCCACCGGACTGGAGTTCCCATGGTATCAGCGAGCACCCTTGCACTGTACTGACCTCTCCTCCACTTCCTGTTTGCTTGCAGGACGGAGGACGCTGAGCTGGGAGAGTTCCCAGCATTCTGTGAGAACCAGGAGACACAGCCCATGCTGAGCAGGCCCCGTCCTGAGGAGGGCGTGGCTGGGGACGGGCTGCAGGGACAGCAGCCCCCCATGGGCGTCCCTGAGGAGCTCCTCCTCCAGGGCACTGACCCCACCCAGGGTGGAATGAATGCTGACACCAATCCCGCCGCTCTGAACCGCGAAGCAATGCCCTTAGAGTCCAGCGTTGTGATTGAGGTAGCAGGTGTGCAGTCGTTGCTGGAGCTCACCCCCATGACAGGTAGAGCGCCAACAGCGCCAGGGCACTGACACGCGAACCCGAGGCACTGACACGCGAACCCACGGCACTGACACGAGAACCCGATGCACTGACCCCGAGGCACTGACACGCGACCCCGAGGCACTGACACGCGACCCCGAGGCACTGACACGCGAACCCACGGCACTGACACGAGAACCCGATGCACTGACCCCGAGGCACTGACACGCGACCCCGAGGCACTGACACGCGACCCCGAGGCACTGACACGTGACCCCGTGGCACTGACGCGCTAACCCGAGGCACTGACACGCGAACACGAGGCACTGACACGCGAACCCGATGCACTGACACGCGACCCCGAGGCACTGACACGCTAACCCGAGGCACTGACGTGCGAACACGAGGCACTGACACGCGAACCCGATGCACTGACGCGCTAACCCGAGGCACTGACGCGCGAACCCGAGGCACTGACGCGCGAACCCGAGGCACTGACGCGCGAACCCGAGGCACTGACGCGCGAACCCGAGGCACTGACGCGCGAACCCGATGCACTGACGGCTGTGAAGTGAAATGGAATTTTTGGAGAAATGGAGGGAGAGCTGTGCGTGTGCCTGTGTGCGTGTGCGTGGTGTGTGTGTGTGTGTGTGTGCGTGTGTGCGCGTGTGCGTGGTGTGCGCGTGTGCGTGGTGTGCGTGTGTGCGTGTGCGTGGCGTGCGTGTGTGCGTGTGCGTGGCAGTAAATACATTTTTTTCTTCCTCCTGTATTGAGAGCTCCATCTCATGCCCCTGTTACTGAGCACATGAGTCCTACTCACCTGCGCACTAGCGCCATCTGCAGGCACACTACAGTAATGCACAGTGTTCTGACTACTAACGGCTGGAGTCCTACTGGAACTCACCTGCACACTAGCGCCCTCTGCAGGCACACTACAGTAATGCACAGTGCTCTGACTGTACTAACGGCTGGAGTCCTACTGTAACTCACCTGCACACTAGCGCCCCCTGCAGGCACACTACAGTAATGCACAGTGCTCTGACTGTACTAACAGCTGGAGTCCTACTGTAACTCACCTGCACACTAGCGCCCTCTGCAGGCACACTACAGTAATGCACAGTGCTCTGACTGTACTAACAGCTGGAGTCCTACTGTAACTCACCTGCACACTAGCGCCCTCTGCAGGCACACTACAGTAATGCACAGTGCTCTGACTGTTCTAACGGTCTTGTTCTGCAGAGAACAGTAAGGACACAGAAGCCTCTGAGAAAGAGGAGGAAGAGGAGGAAGAGGAAGCCCCCAGCCCTCCAAAAGCTGTGCCACCTGACAGCATGTTCCTGTTTACCGCCAGAAACCCGTAAGATTAACACACACATGCACACTCTCTCTCTCACACAAACACTCACACACACGCAGACATACACACACTCACACATACGCACGCACACACGCACGCACACACACACACACACACACACACACACACACACGCAGACACACACTCACACATGCACATACGCACATTCAGTTGTTTTTGGTATAAATTCAGCTGATGTGTCATTCCTCCAGGATCAGGAGAGTGTGTCACTATGTGGTGAACCTGCGCTACTTTGAGATGACCATCCTGCTGGTGATCGTGGCTAGCAGCATTGCTCTAGCTGCCGAGGACCCTGTGTGTACCAACTCCCAACGCAACAAAGTGAGTCGCCTTAACCAACTCCCAACGCAACAAAGTGAGTCGCCTTAACCAACTCCGAACGCAACAAAGTGAGTCGCCTTAACCAACTCCGAAAGCAAAAAAATGAGTCGCCTTAACCAACTCCGAACGCAACAAAGTGAGTCGCCTTAACCAACTCCGAACGCAACAAAGTGAATCGCCTTAACAAACTCCGAACGCAACAAAGTGAGTCGCCTTAACCAACTCCGAACGCAACAAAGTGAGTCGCCTTAACCAACTCCGAACGCAACAAAGTGAGTCGCCTTAACCAACTCCGAACGCAACAAATTGAGTCGCCTTAACCAACTCCGAACGCAACAAAGTGAGTCGCCTTAACCAACTCTGAACGCAACAAAGTGAGTCGCCTTAACCAACTCCGAATGCAACAAAGTGAGTCGACTTAACCAACTCCGAACGCAACAAAGTGAGTCGCCTTAACCAACTCCGAACGCAACAAAGTGAGTCGCCTTAACCAACTCCGAACGCAACAAAGTGAGTCGCCTTAACCAACTCAGAACGCAACAAAGTGAGTCGCCTTAACCAACTCCGAACGCAACAAAGTGAGTCGCCTTAACCAACTCAGAACGCAACAAAGTGAGTCGCCTTAACCAACTCATAACGCAACAAAGTGAGTCGCCTTAACCAGCTCTCACTGTTGGTGGACCAACTCTCATACTGTGCCCCATTAGAGTCACACTGAACATTGTGCTTACAGTATCCTGTTCAAACTGTTGTCAAAAAAGTGAGCACATCTGACCAGACAAACTGGGAAGTGTCAACAGGTGACAGTCGACCACTGTCACTGTCAGTATTTGCAGAAAAGTCAGACATGCTGTTATGTTAACTCCGTTATCTTGAGTTCTTGCCAACATTCTATGGAAATCTCTCCTATCCAGTGCGTCCCCCTGACACAGTAACCAGGCCCCTTTCTGTATCTCTCTTATCCAGTGCGTCTCCCTGACGCAGTAACCAGGCCCCTTTCTGTACCTGTCCTATCCCAGAGCGACCCCCTGACACAGTAACCAGGCCCCTTTCTGTACCTGTCCTATCCCAGAGCGTCTCCCTGATGCAGTAACCAGGCCCCTTTCTGTACCTGTCCAATCCAGTGCGTCCCCCTGACGCAGTAACCAGGCCCCTTTCTGTACCTGTCCTATCCCAGAGCGTCTCCCTGACGCAGTAATAAGGCCCCTTTCTGTACCTGTCCTATCCCAGAGCGTCTCCCTGATGCAGTAACCAGGCCCCTTTCTGTACCTGTCCAATCCAGTGCGTCCCCCTGACGCAGTAATAAGGCCCCTTTCTGATAGTATTAAATTGTGATATTAATACCTGTTACTGTTTGTGAGTCTCCTGGGAGAACGATGACACTGTTCTTATGGAATTATTGCAGATCTACTGTATTGTAAACTGATGATTATCTGTATATTACAATTGTTTTGTAATTTTCTTTGTGCCGTAGATTCTCCGTTACTTTGACTATGTGTTCACCGGGGTCTTCACGTTCGAAATGATTATCAAGGTGAGTGCTTCCCCATGGATACCAGCTCTGTGTGATTGGCCAGTTCAGTCTGTGTTCTTGAGCGGATTGGCCAGAACAGTGTCTGTTCTCTGCTGATTGCTCAGTTCATGGTGTGTTCTTCAGCTGATTGGCTGGTTCATGGTGTGTTCTTCAGCTGGTTGGCTGGTTCATGGTGTGTTCTTCAGCTGATTGGCTGGTTCATGGTGTGTTCTTCAGCTGGTTGGCTGGTTCACGGTGTGTTCTTCATCTGATTGGCTGGTTCATGGTGTGTTCTTCAGCTGATTGGCTGGTTCAGGGTGTGTTCTTCAGCTGATTGGCTGGTTCATGGTGTGTTCTTCAGCTGATTGGCTGGTTCATGGTGTGTTCTTCAGCTGATTGGCTGGTTCAGTGTGTTTTCAGAGACTATGGGTGTGAAGGCACAGCAGCGCATTCATATGCAATCCAGTCTCCCCAAAACAAATAAAAAACGACACATACTGTTTATGCACTTAAAAAATAATAAAATCCGGACACAGCAGGTAGTCTGAGGAGGGCTTCCCAAGATTTTATAAAGAAATATCCCTCAGTAATATTGTTGTGAATAATGCATTTCTTCCCGCTACAGCGACGCAGAGACATGACAAAAGATCATCTTAGCTGTTCCTACTGCAGGCTCCCAACCAGCGTGCAGGATTAGGGATTTTAAAACAGCCATCCAGCAATGTTACATTGCTACTGCATAATGTAAAGTGGTTGTGGTAGATTATCTTTACTTGTGTACAAAGTAAAAGATGATTGGTCCTTTCTACCAGAGGTCGCGCTAGGATTTTAAACCGCCGGCCAGAATGTCTGGAATGATTACAGTTTGTCGGACATACGATAAAAAAACGGCCATATCCATTTTCAATGCATGAACGACAGGCAGGTGCATTTAATGATTTAGCCTAACAACAGATGTTACAGCATAGTATTATATTTTGGGCTGAAAACTATTTGAAAATAAAGGAATAATATAAAAATTTTATATAACAGCTTCGCTTTGCACAAGCGGGTGAATTACATTAAAATCCTGCATTTGGTGTGCGTGACTGCATGCGTAATGTTTTCTCAACAAAATAAGCTGTCTTGAATTTGCATCATTAGTTTATTAGAACATAACTTTCTTTACTCCAAGGCAAATTGCAGAGTTGCGGAAGATGCTATAAGGAAAAGAGCCAGCAACGACACGTGATAATTGGGATCCGACCTAACGTTAACGAACAACGCTTTCGGGAAAGTCAGACCAAAACAGTGGTTTTGGAGCGAGAATCCCCGCTCTGCTGGCACACTTGACACGGGAATGACACAGGCCATCTTTGCCACCTTCACCCAGTCGGGAAATTGTCTGCAAATTCTCGGATCAAAACCTCACACGCTGACTATTTGAAATAGCGGATTTCGTGAGAGTAGCGTTGTCTGATTTGCAGTGATAATAGACCTAATGATAAATTGCCGTGGTCTTGAGACTAAATATGTAAAATTACTATATAAAAAAAATTATTTTATTTTTTTACTGCCCCGAATGTCTGGAGAGAATGAAATTTTCCAGCCTTTATAATAAAAAACGGTAAAAACCGGCAATTGCCGGCCTAATGCCACCCCTGCTTTCTACATCTTTTTAAAAGATGTTTACCTTGTTCGTTTTTGGTTTAAACGATGATGGTTTATTCCTTCTCCGAAAGGATAATTGATTGTGAGGGTTTAAACAATGATTGGCCTCCATGTGGGTTTAAAAGGTGATTGGCTGATTTTGAGTGTGTTCGGTCACGTGGTTGGCCAGCTCTGGACGTGCTTTCTCGGGTGATTGGTTGGTTCTGTCTGTCCTCCAGATGATTGATCAGGGCCTGATTCTGCACGACGGCTCGTATTTCCGTGACCTGTGGAACATTCTGGACTTCATCGTGGTGGTGGGAGCTCTCATCGCCTTCGCCCTCACGTGAGTCAGAGCAAAAGCACCATCCCGGCGGGTACGAGCCATGCCTCATGCACCCCACCATGCCCCGCCCCACCGTGCCCCGCCCTGCCCCGCCCCACCATGCCCCGCTCTGCCCCACCTCACCGTGCCCCGCCCCAGCCCGCATGGTGGCCGTGTCTCCCGTCCTGACAGGAGCACCGCTGAAGGCATCAGATTATGTCTGGCGTGCTGTATGTAGCGTGTGTGGGGGTGCTATATGTATGCAGCGTGTCTGGCGTGCTGTATGTAGCGTGTGTGGGGGTGCTGTATGTATGTAGCGTGTGTGGGGGTGCTGTATGTATGTAGCGTGTGTGGGGGTGCTGTATGTATGCAGCGTGTCTGGCGTGCTGTATGTAGCGTGTGTGGGGGTGCTGTATGTATGCAGCGTGTCTGGCGTGCTGTATGTAGCGTGTGTGGGGGTGCTGTATGTATGTAGCGTGTGTGGGGGTGCTGTATGTATGCAGCGTGTGTGAGGGTGTTGTATGCAGCGAATGTGGGGGTGCTGTATGTATGTAGCGTGTGTGAGGATGCTGTATGTATGCAGCGTGTGTGGGGGTGCTGTATGTATGTAGCGTGTGTGGGGGTGCTGTATGTATGCAGCGTGTGTGAGGGTGCTGTATGTATGTAGCGTGTGTGGGGGTGCTATATGTATGCAGCGTGTCTGGCGTGCTGTATGTAGCGTGTGTGGGGGTGCTGTATGTATGTAGCGTGTGTGGGGGTGCTGTATGTATGTAGCGTGTGTGGGGGTGCTGTATGTATGCAGCGTGTCTGGCGTGCTGTATGTAGCGTGTGTGGGGGTGCTGTATGTATGCAGCGTGTCTGGCGTGCTGTATGTAGCGTGTGTGGGGGTGCTGTATGTATATGTATGTAGCGTGTGTGGGGGTGCTGTATGTATTCAGCGTGTGTGAGGGTGTTGTATGCAGCGAATGTGGGGGTGCTGTATGTATGTAGCGTGTGTGAGGATGCTGTATGTATGCAGCGTGTGTGGGGGTGCTGTATGTATGTAGCGTGTGGGGGTGCTGTATGTATGCAGCGTGTGTGAGGGTGCTGTATGTATGTAGCGTGTGTGGGGGTGCTGTATGTATGCAGCGTGTGTGGGGGTGCTGTATGTATGTAGCGTGTGTGGGGGTGCTGTATGTATGCAGCGTGTGTGAGGGTGTTGTATGCAGCGTGTGTGAGGGTGTTGTATGCAGCGAATGTGGGGTGCTGTATGTATGTAGCGTGTGTGAGGATGCTGTATGTATGTAGCGTGTGTGAGGGTGTTGTATGTATGCAGCGTGTGTGGGGGTGCTGTATGTATGTAGCGTGTGTGGGGGTGCTGTATGTATGCAGCGTGTGTGAGGGTGCTGTATGTATGTAGCGTGTGTGGGGGTGCTGTATGTATGCAGCGTGTGTGAGGGTGCTGTATGTATGTAGCGTGTGTGGGGGTGCTGTATGTATGCAGCGTGTGTGAGGGTGCTGTATGTATGTAGCGTGTGTGGGGGTGCTGTATGTATGCAGCGTGTGTGAGGGTGTTGTATGCAGCGAATGTGGGGTGCTGTATGTATGTAGCATGTGTGAGGATGCTGTATGTATGTAGCGTGTGTGGGGGTGCTGTATGTATGTAGCGTGTGTGGGGGTGCTGTATGTATGCAGCGTGTGTGAGGGTGTTGTATGTATGTAGCGTGTGTGGGGGTGCTGTATGTATGCAGCGTGTGTGGGGGTGCTGTATGTATGTAGCGTGTGTGGGGGTGCTGTATGTATGCAGCGTGTGTGAGGGTGTTGTATGCAGCGAATGTGGGGTGCTGTATGTATGTAGCGTGTGTGAGGATGCTGTATGTATGTAGCGTGTGTGAGGGTGTTGTATGTATGCAGCGTGTGTGGGGGTGCTGTATGTATGTAGCGTGTGTGGGGGTGCTGTATGTATGCAGCGTGTGTGAGGGTGCTGTATGTATGTAGGGTGTGTGAGGGTGCTGTATGTATGTAGCGTGTGTGGGGGTGCTGTATGTATGTAGCGTGTGTGGGGGTGCTGTATGTATGTAGCGTGTGTGGGGGTGCTGTATGTATGCAGCGTGTGTGAGGGTGTTGTATGCAGCGAATGTGGGGGTGCTGTATGTATGTAGCGTGTGTGAGGATGCTGTATGTATGTAGTGTGTGTGAGGGTGCTGTATGTATGCAGCGTGTGTGGGGGTGCTGTATGAATGTAGCGTGTGTGGGGGTGCTGTATGTATGTAGTGTGTGGGGGAGCTGTATGTATGTAGCGTGTGTGGGGGCGCTGTATGTATGCAGTGTGTGTGAGGGTACTGTATGTATGTAGCGTGTGTGGGGGTGCTGTATGTATGTAGCCTGTGTGGGTGTGCTGTATGTATGTAGTGTGTGGGGGTGCTGTATGTATGTAGCGTGTGTGGGGGCGCTGTATGTATGCAGTGTGTGTGAGGGTACTGTATGTATGCAGTGTGTGTGAGGGTACTGTATGTATGTAGCCTGTGTGGGTGTGCTGTATGTATGTAGTGTGTGGGGGTGCTGTATGTATGTAGCGTGTGTGGGGGCGCTGTATGTATGCAGTGTGTGTGAGGGTACTGTATGTATGTAGCGTGTGTGGGGGTGCTGTATGTATGCAGCGTGTCTGGCGTGCTGTATGTAGTGTGTGTGGGGGTGCTGTATGTATGTAGCGTGTGTGGGTGTGCTGTATGTATGTAGTGTGTGTGAGGGCACTGTATGTATGTAGCGTGTGTGGGGGTGCTGTATGTATGTAGCATGTGTGGGGGTGCTGTATGTATGCAGCGTGTGTGGGGGTGTTGTATGTATGCAGCGTGTGTGGGGGTGCTGTATGTATGCAGCGTGTGTGGAGGTGCTGTATGTATGCAGTGTGTGTGGGGGTGCTGTATGTATGTAGTGTGTGGGGGTGCTGTATGTATGTAGCATGTGTGAGGGTACTGTATGTATGTAGCGTGTGTGGGGGTGCTGTATGTATGTAGCATGTGTGAGGGTACTGTATGTATGTAGCGTGTGTGGGGGTGCTGTATGTATGTAGCATGTGTGGGGGTGCTGTATGTATGCAGCGTGTGTGAGGGTGCTGTATGTATGCAGCGTGTGTGAGGGTGTTGTATGTATGCAGCGTGTGTGGGGGTGTTGTATGTATGCAGCGTGTGTGGGGGTGCTGTATGTATGCAGCGTGTGTGGAGGTGCTGTATGTATGTAGCGTGTGTGGGGGTGCTGTATGTATGCAGCGTGTGTGGGGGTGCTGTATGTATGCAGCGTGTGTGGGGGTGCTGTATGTATGCAGCGTGTGTGGGGGTGCTGTATGTATGCAGCGTGTGTGGGGGCGCTGTATGTATGTAGAGTTTGTGGGGGCGCTGTATGTATGTACCGTGTGTGGGGGTGCTGTATGTATGTAGGGTGTGTGAGGGTGCTGTATGTATGCAGCGTGTGGGGTTCTGTATGTATGTAGCGTGTGTGAGGGTGCTGTATGTATGTAGCGTGTGTGAGGGTGCTGTATGTATGTAGCGTGTGTGAGGGTGCTGTATGTATGCAGCGTGTGTGGGGGTGCTGTATGTATGTAGGGTGTGTGAGGGTGCTGTATGTATGTAGAGTGCTTGGGGGCGCTGTATGTATGCAGCGTGTGGGGTTCTGTATGTATGTAGCGTGTGTGAGGGTGCTGTATGTATGTAGCGTGTGTGAGGGTGCTGTATGTATGCAGCGTGTGGGGTGCTGTATGTATGTAGCGTGTGTGGTTCTGTATGTATGTAGCGTGTGTGAGGGTGCTGTATGTATGTAGGGTGTGTGAGGGTGCTGTATGTATGCAGCGTGTGGGGTGCTGTATGTATGTAGCGTGTGTGGGGGTGCTGTATGTATGTAGCGTGTGTGAGGGTGCTGTATGTATGTAGCGTGTGTGAGGGTGCTGTATGTATGCAGCGTGTGGGGTGCTGTATGTATGTAGCGTGTGAGGGTGCGGAATGCGTCTGAATGCAGGCTGGATTTGAATGCATTAAAACTCCTAAAGGAAAAGGGGAATGTGGCGGGGGGAAGTGGGGAAGGAGTTGGGAATAATGGTTTGTTTTATTTGTTGTGAGTATAGATGTGTTCTCTGGAGACGTTCCGGTTCTTTCTTTCTCTAAGCCTCTGTTTCTCTGCTCCTCCTGCGCATTATGTCCCTGTGGGGCTGCCAGGAATTTGATTGGGTAAAAATACTTCTCATATTCCCGTTGTGTTGTTCTCATTTTGTGCTGAACGTGATGTTTTGTGTGTGTGTGTGTGTGTCTGTGTGAGTGTGTGTATATGTATCTTTACGTTTGTGTGGTGACTTTGGTCATTATTCTCGGTCTCTATTGCCAACCGACAAATTATAGGCACTGGTTTTGGCATATAAGTGAAGTGGTGAAATATACTGCATGTTTTTATATGCAGACATGAAGTGGTGAATTATGCTGTATATATCCTTTATATGTACAGTTGTGTGACATTGTGTAATATGCTGTATATATTTATATATACAGACATATGAATTGGTGAATTCTCTGTATATATCCTTTATATATACAGCCGTATAAAGTGTTGAATTATGCTGTTTATAGTGTTTATATATTTATGTTTATACAGACATCTGTCAGTGTCCGTCATATTATTAGTTTATTACACTGTTGTCTGTCAGAGCAGTTTTTTGTGTGTGTCACAAGTGTGTGGGTGTGTGTGTGCGTATGTGAGAAGACGGGGCGGGGCTGTGGATTATGGGCATGTCCATTTTTGCATGTCCATTTTTGCAGGAACAATAAGGGGCGGGACATCAAGACTATCAAGTCCCTCCGTGTCCTCAGAGTTCTGCGGCCTCTCAAGACCATAAAGAGACTCCCAAAACTAAAGGTACTTTCACCTGTCTGTTTATTTACCTGCAGCTTCACCTGCCTGTTTATTTACCTGCAGCTTCACCTGCCTGTTTATTTACCTGCAGCTTCACCTGTCTGTTTATTTACCTGCAGCTTCACCTGCCTGTTTATTTACCTGCAGCTTCACCTGCCTGTTTATTTACCTGCAGCTTCACCTGTCTGTTTATTTACCTGCACCTTCACCTGCCTGTTTATTTACCTGCAGCTTCACCTGCCTGTTTATTTACCTGCAGCTTCACCTGCCTGTTTATTTACCTGCGCCTTCACCTGCCTGTTTATGTACCTGCAGCTTCACCTGTCTGTTTATTTACCTGCAGCTTCACCTGCCTGTTTATTTACCTGCAGCTTCACCTGTCTGTTTATTTACCTGCAGCTTCACCTGCCTGTTTATTTACCTGCAGCTTCACCTGCCTGTTTATTTACCTGCAGCTTCACCTGTCTGTTTATTTACCTGCAGCTTCACCTGCCTGTTTATTTACCTGCAGCTTCACCTGCCTGTTTATTTACCTGCAGCTTCACCTGTCTGTTTATTTACCTGCAGCTTCACCTGCCTGTTTATTTACCTGCAGCTTCACCTGTCTGTTTATTTACCTGCAGCTTCACCTGCCTGTTTATTTACCTGCAGCTTCACCTGTCTGTTTATTTACCTGCACCTTCACCTGCCTGTTTATTTACCTGCAGCTTCACCTGCCTGTTTATTTACCTGCAGCTTCACCTGTCTGTTTATTTACCTGCAGCTTCACCTGCCTGTTTATTTACCTGCAGCTTCACCTGTCTGTTTATTTACCTGCAGCTTCACCTGTCTATTTATTTACCTGCAGCTTCACCTGCCTGTTTATTTACCTGCAGCTTCACCTGTCTGTTTATTTACCTGCAGCTTCACCTGCCTGTTTATTTACCTGCAGCTTCACCTGCCTGTTTATTTACCTGTAGCTTTACCTGCCTGTTTATTTACCTGCAGCTTCACCTGTCTGTTTATTTACCTGCAGCTTCACCTGCCTGTTTATTTACCTGCAGCTTCACCTGCCTGTTTATTTACCTGCAGCTTCACCTGTCTATTTATTTACCTGCAGCTTCACCTGTCTGTTTATTTACCTGTACCTTCACCTGTCTGTTTATTTACCTGCGCCTTCACCTGCCTGTTTATGTACCTGCAGCTTCACCTGTCTGTTTATTTACCTGTAGCTTCACCTGTCTGTTTATTTACCTGCAGCTTCACCTGCCTGTTTATTTACCTGCAGCTTCACCTGCCTGTTTATTTACCTGCAGCTTCACCTGCCTGTTTATTTACCTGCCTGTTTATTTACCTGCAGCTTCACCTGCCTGTTTATTTACCTGTAGCTTCACCTGCCTGTTTATTTACCTGCAGCTTCACCTGCCTGTTTATTTACCTGTAGCTTTACCTGCCTGTTTATTTACCTGTAGCTTTACCTGCCTTTTTATTTACCTGTAGCTTCACCTGCCTGTTTATTTACCTGCAGCTTCACCTGCCTGTTTATTTACCGGTAGCTTTACCTGCCTTTTTATTTACCTGTAGCTTCATCTGCCTGTTGCCATGGCAATATACCCCGATTAAAATTGAGTTGGCTTCATGATACAGAAAACCCAGGGTTGAAGCTTAATTTAGTTCGCTATCCCCTTAATCTTGCTTCATAGTATACCTCTTTGTTGCTTTACCTAGCTTATTTACCTGTGGATTTAACTTGATGTTGCATTACTTGTAGATTTAACTAGATGTTTCTTTACCTGTAAATTTACCTGTAGCTGTTTCTTTTACATTTAGACTTACCTGTAGCTGTTTATTTACCTGTAACCATTTCTGTACCATTTGTTTTTATTGTACATCAATTATAATGTATTCTCCTAATTATAATGTGTACTCCGAATATGATGTATTGTAATTGGGCACCTGGGGACTGCCCATGAAGCGTATGCATCTGACTCTGCTGTGTGTGAGCTTGGCTGCGGTGTGGAAATAAGCACGCTGGCGGCACCCGGTGTTTCGGAGGAGAACTGCATATGTCTAGATTCTCCAGAACCAGCAGCGGGGATCGTACCATAAGCGTGGCTCTAAATAGTTTATTGGATATTTCAAATTAGGGTGGCAATTGCCAAATAAAGAATTTTCTCTCCTTCTCTACTCGCTCTAATGGCTCATTCTCTCTCTCTCTCTCTCTCTCTCTCTCTCTCTCTCTCTCTCTCTCTCTCTCTCTCTCTCTCTCTCTCTCTCTCTCTCTCTGTCTCTGTCTCTGTCTCTGTCTCTCGCTCTTCTCTCTGTCTCTGTCTCTGTCTCTCTCTCTCTCGCTCTTCTCTCTGTCTCTGTCTCTCTCTCTCTCTCTCGCTCTTCTATCTGTAGGCTGTGTTTGACTGTGTGGTCACCTCCTTGAAGAACGTCTTCAACATCCTCATCGTCTACAAGCTCTTCATGTTCATCTTCGCCGTCATCGCCGTCCAGCTGTTTAAAGGGAAGTTCTTCTACTGTAACGACGGGTCCAAAGACACGCAGAAAGAGTGCCAGTGAGTGTCCTCCCCAAAATCCTCCAAAAATATAAAAATCATTCCATAAATGAGGGGGGATTTACTAAAAATACTCAGACTAAAAGGCTTAAGCTATCAGTTTACTTTTATAATAAATACATAATTATTATTAATATAGTAAATAAAAGCAGAATCAATTGACCAAATAAAAACCAGATTAAATATACAATAAGAATAAAAGCATGAACAAAAACACTAATGATAAATGTTTTCAGAAGATACCAATCTAGGATGTTTTTTCCATAGTACTTGTTCCCTGTTTTTTGTTTTTTTGTTTTTTTTTGTCTGTAACTGTTTGATGTTATAGTTTAGAAGGTATAGCTGATTTACCCACAGCTTACTTTGGATAAAAACGTCTGGCAAATGATTGTAATATAATGTAATGTAGAACCAGGCTGCTCCCCAGTTTAGAAGCAGAAGAGGAACAGGAAGCTTCAGCTGTTGTTCTCTAGTGAACTTTTGGGGTGCAGAGAAGTCTAGAATCTGAGGGCATGTCCGGGCAGACTGGCCTGATTTGAGTTTGGTTGTTTGATGGAAAACTGTGGTGTGCTGTGCTGTGCTGTGTGGTCTATTCTGTTCTTTAGATGTAATGTTGTTCTCTGGCCTCTAGGGGGTACTATATCGATTATGAGAAGGACAAGAAAGAGGTGAAGAAGAGGGAGTGGAAGAGACATGAGTTTCACTATGACAACGTGGTCTGGGCACTTCTCACCCTGTTCACTGTGTCTACTGGAGAGGGCTGGCCACAGTGAGTAACACCCCTAAACCCCATACTGTACCCCTAAACCCCCTACTGTACCCCTAAACCCCATACTGTACCCCTAAAGCCCATACTGTACCCCTAAACCCCATACTGTACCCCTAAACCCCATACTGTACCCCTAAAGCCCATACTGTACCCCTAAAGCCGGGTTCACATCATCTACTCGTGAGTAACACCCCTAAACCCCATACTGTACCCCTAAAGCCCATACTGTACCCCTAAACCCCATACTGTACCCCTAAAGCCCATACTGTACCCCTAAAGCCGGGTTCACACCATCTACTCGTGACAGCGACAAAAACCTGGTCACGTGCAGCGACAAGGGGGCGTTGTAAGCGCATTTAGTATGACACCAATAACTTACCGATTGTAAACACTTGATTGCAAAGTACAATACAGACACTAGACATGCCGACAGTCTCTGCAATTCTGTTTTCTAACATTCCTATAGCCGTACAGACTGTTATCGTATAGAAATGGGTGCTTTAAGACCGTGACGATGAGCTGCTTTTCAGAATTACAGAAAAGACACTTAAAAGAAAAATCTAGAGCAACGTTGTTTCTGATTGGTTGGTAGTGCGACAAAGTTGACTGCTAGCCAATGTTTCAGAGAGACAGACATACAAGTTATTTGTCGCTGTGTACTGACCCCACTCCACCGCTCTTTTTCGCTCTTATCCATAGACTTTGAATGGAGTAGATGGTATGAATCCGGCGTAAACCCTGTCCTAAACCCCTATACTGTACCCCTGACTGGCCTATACCCAAATACTGTACCCTTAACTGGCCTATACCCTAACACTGTACCCTTCAATATACGGTCCTACATCCTAATAGTATAGAGATGTTTGAGTGGTGTGAGATGGCAGCAGAAATGTTTGAGTGGTGTAAGATGGCCGCTGTCTCCTCAGGGTACTGCAGCACTCTGTAGATGTTTGAGTGGTGTAAGATGGCCGCTGTCTCCTCAGGGTACTGCAGCACTCTGTAGATGTTTGAGTTGTGTAAGATGGCCGCTGTCTCCTCAGGGTACTGCAGCACTCTGTAGATGTTTGAGTGGTGTAAGATGGCCGCTGTCTCCTCAGGGTACTGCAGCACTCTGTAGATGTTTGAGTGGTGTAAGATGGCCGCTGTCTCCTCAGGGTACTGCAGCACTCTGTAGATGTTTGAGTGGTGTAAGATGGCCGCTGTCTCCTCAGGGTACTGCAGCACTCTGTAGATGTTTGAGTGGTGTAAGATGGCCGCTGTCTCCTCAGGGTACTGCAGCACTCTGTAGATGTTTGAGTGGTGTAAGATGGCCGCTGTCTCCTCAGGGTACTGCAGCACTCTGTAGATGTTTGAGTGGTGTAAGATGGCCGCTGTCTCCTCAGGGTACTGCAGCACTCTGTAGATGTTTGAGTGGTGTAAGATGGCCGCTGTCTCCTCAGGGTACTGCAGCACTCTGTAGATGTTTGAGTGGTGTAAGATGGCCGCTGTCTCCTCAGGGTACTGCAGCACTCTGTAGATGTTTGAGTGGTGTAAGATGGCCGCTGTCTCCTCAGGGTACTGCAGCACTCTGTAGATGTTTGAGTGGTGTAAGATGGCCGCTGTCTCCTCAGGGTACTGCAGCACTCTGTAGATGTGACAGAAGAGGATAGAGGCCCGATCAGAGGGAACCGTATGGAGATGTCCATCTTCTATGTGGTGTACTTTGTGGTCTTCCCCTTCTTCTTCGTCAACATCTTCGTGGCCCTCATCATCATCACCTTCCAGGCACAGGGAGATAAGATGATGGAGGAGTGCAGCCTGGAGAAGAACGAGGTACACGCACACACACACACATGCACGCACGCACGCACGCACGCACGCACGCACGCACACACACACACACACACGCACGCACACACACAAAACAGAGGTGCAGCAGTGCTGTGAGTTGTAGCATTGGACAGAAAGCTATCATTTTTCATGTAGTGATTGGCAGCCCAGGCAAGATGGATGGATGTATGTAGATGGATGGATGGATGGATGGATATGATAGATAGACAAATGGATAGATGTATTATATGATGGATAGACAGGCAGACATAGATGCAGATGGATAGATAGATGGATAGATGTATGTGTGGATGGATGGATAGATAGGCAGACTGAGAGGCAGATGGATAGATAGATAGATAGATGGATGGAAGGTTGGATGGATAGATAGATAGATAGATGGATTATACAGATGTGCTCAAATTTGTTGGTACCTCTGGTAAAGATGAGTAAAAATGGTTTTAAAGAATTCACTGTTTGGTGAATTATCTTAACCTCACACTGAAACTTTTAATTGACGTTCATTTATTATGAGAGAAAAAAAAAATCAAGAAATAATTATTTTTAACAAAACCACGTTGGCCACAATTATTGGCACCCCTGCATTTATATATAGAATAAAGTATTTGTTTTTAATATTTGGTCGCATATCCTTTGCATGCCATGACTTCCTGATGTCTGTGACCCAACAACAATGGCTTTAAGTCATCAAGGGTCTGAGGTATCAAATGAGCCTCAAACCATCACTCTGCTGCCAGATATACAGTAGATATGGATGGATCACTTTAAGGGTTGTTTCTCCTGACAAACTTTTATGGTTTAAGGCTTGTTTTATGCGGCAGACCCTTGATAACTTGATAGCCATTTGGCCAACCATGTGTTCCATACTGTTTCAGTGTAATTTACAGCTAAATCTAGTCCCACCTCCCAATTCCCATAGAGATCCATTCAAATGCAGAGACATTTAGTATTGCGTGTAAGAGTACCAGAAAATAAAATATCAAGAGTCTTTTGATGTTGTTCAACAAATTTGAGCACGTCTGTATGTATAGATAGGCAGACAGAGAGCATGGATAGATGGATGGATGGATGGATAGTTGGATCCTCTCTCTGTGAAAATGCTCATTTGAGTGTTATTTGAACCTGATTTGGATGCAGTTTAGACCTCTCTGTGAAACTCTGATCTCTCCCCTCTCTCCCAGAGGGCTTGCATAGACTTTACCATCGGCGCCAAACCGCTGACCCGCTACATGCCCAAGAACCGCCAGACCTTCCAGTACCGGCTGTGGCATTTTGTGGTCTCTCCCTCGTTTGAGTACACCGTGCTGACTATGATCGCCCTCAACACTGTGGTCTTGATGATGAAGGTACTGCCTGAGGACATATCCGTTCAACCGTCACGCACAGCTACTTTCACATTAGCTCCACAAATTATCTCCAGCAGCCGAATGGTCAGGTCCTGTCGTACTGCCATTCTCTCTGCTTCCTTCCTCTCAGAGAGTCTACACCAGGGCCATGGTCAAATATGCTCCCTGTCCACTGTCCACTGTCCACATGTTTACTATGTGCCCTCTCTCCTCACAAAAAAAATCCTGCAAAACTCTTTCAAAACTAGTGAGGAATTGGTTCATATCATTATCTACTACTTGTACTACAAGTCCTGAAATTGTCGGATGAGCGTGCTCCTCCCCTCAACAAAATCCCAGAAATAAGGGTTTCATCCTGGGATTTCAAGTGCCCCTCTTTGTGAGAAAAAGTCGCCTACTCAAAATTTCTTTGAGGAAGTTGACTCAAATATGCGCCCTCAAAGGGGTGAAGGGATCATATTCGGTTACGGCCCAGGACTGCTGAACTCCACGTCCAGCGGGTGGTGTAGTGCATGATTGAAGCAAATACCCGCAGACACTGTGGCCCAGACCTGGAGTTGAGCAGCCTTAGGCTGTGTCTGAATCAGAACCCTTTCATACTATTGAGTATGCTTGTTTAGTAGACAGGACGAGAAAGACGTTAAAGCACAACTGAACTTTAGTAGAACTTTGGGTTGTGTAGTGGATGTAGTCAGAGCTGGCTCTTCATAAACCCAGGTCTGATTCAGCTCAACTGATCTGACCTCACTGCTATTATAAAGCACTCAGAAGAGCAACAAAAACAGGGCCATCGTACTGCGGTCGGTGTGACTGTTTATTTTTTCCTCTCTTCCTCCTGCTGATCTCCAGTATTACTTAGCTCCAGCGGCGTACGATACGGTCCTCAAACACCTGAACACGGCCTTCACCGTGCTCTTCTCCCTCGAGTGCATCCTCAAGATCTTTGCCTTTGGCTTCTTGGTGAGTAGCAGTACACAAAAATCTGAATCACTACAGTTATATTCCTGAATCAGACGGTCATGTTTCTGAATCAGACGGACATGTTCCTGAATCAGACGGACATGTTCCTGAATCAGACGGACATGTTGCTGAATCAGACGGTCATGTTTCTGAATCAGACGGACATGTTTCTGAATCAGACGTACATGTTCCTGAATCAGACGGACATGTTCCTGAATCAGACGGACATGTTCCTGAATCAGACGTACATGTTCCTGAATCAGACGTACATATTCCTAGCAGTCACAATCAGGGGCATTCACCAATATAGACCGAAGAACAACAACCAGCAGACCCTGCGGCTTTGCCAGGGAAGTCGTGAATAGCACTTCTAAACGGCTAAACGATCCCAGTCCTACAACTCATGAAAGGACTTGTTTTACAGCCCCGGTTTAACTGGTTTATAATTAATTAACTGTGATTGTATTTGACCTGCAGTGTCTGCCTATATGAGGGAGTAGGCGGGGGTCGAGTTGATTCCAGGTGGTGGTGGGGTTGATTCAGGTTGGGCAGGGTGGGGGGCGGGTTGATTCCAGGTGGTGGTGGGGTTGATTCAGGTTGGGCAGGGTGGGGGGCGGGTTGATTCCGGGGGGTGGTGGGGTTGATTCAGGTTGGGCAGAGTGGGGGGCGGGTTGATTCGTGTTGGGCAGGGTGAGGAGCGGGTTGATTCGGGTTGGACAGGGTGGGAGGCGGGTTGATTCGGGTTGGGCAGGGTGGGGGGCGGGTTGATTCGGGTTGGGCAGGGTGGGGGGCGGGTTGATTCGGGTTGGGCAGGGTGGGGGGCGGGTTGATTCGGGTTGGGCAGGGTGAGGGGCGGGTTGATTCAGGTTGGGCAGGGTGGGGGGCGGGTTGATTCCAGGTGGTGGTGGGGTTGATTCAGGTTGGGCAGGGTGGGGGGCGGGTTGATTCCGGGGGGTGGTGGGGTTGATTCAGGTTGGGCAGAGTGGGGGGCGGGTTGATTCGTGTTGGGCAGGGTGAGGAGCGGGTTGATTCGGGTTGGACAGGGTGGGGGGCGGGTTGATTCCGGTTGGGCAGGGTGGGGGGCGGGTTGATTCGGGTTGGGCAGGGTGGGGGGCGGGTTGATTCGGGTTGGGCAGGGTGGGGGGCGGGTTGATTCGGGTTGGGCAGGGTGAGGGGCGGGTTGATTTGGGTTGGGCAGGGTGGGGGGCGGGTTTATTCGGGTTGGGCAGGGTGGGGGGCGGGTTGATTCGGGTTGGGCAGGGTGGGGGGCGGGTTGATTCGGGTTGGGCAGGGTGGGGGGCGGGTTGATTCCGGTTGGGCAGGGTGGGGGGCGGGTTGATTCGGGTTGGGCAGGGTGGGGGGCGGGTTGATTCGGGTTGGGCAGGGTGGGGGGCGGGTTGATTCCGGTTGGGCAGGGTGGGGGGCGGGTTGATTCCGGTTGGGCAGGGTGGGGGGCGGGTTGATTCGGGTTGGGCAGGGTGGGGGGCGGGTTGATTCCGGGGGGAGACAGGGCAGAGCTCGTTAATGGTCACGGCTGTAGGTAACTGCTCTGTCCCCCTCTTTCCACAGAACTATTTTCGGGACACGTGGAACATATTTGACTTCATTACAGTATTGGGGAGCATCACTGAGATTGTGGTGGATCTGCAGGTAATCTCAGCTCCCTGCTCATCCTGCTCTCCCACACAGCACTGCTTCTGAGTCATCATCATCCTCCTCTTCATCACTGCTGCTTATCCTCTCACTCTCTTTTTCCGTCATTTAGATTAGATTAGATTAGATTCAACTTTATTGTCATTATCCATGTACAGGTACAGGAACAACGAAATGCAGTTTAGCATCTAACCAGAGTGCAAAGAGGCAGTAAAGTGCATTGTGTATATATATATAGTATGGTACATTATAGACATTGTGTACAGGAGTATAAATGTGGAAAATATATAAATAATCTCAATGGTATAAATAAACATGAATAAATAAACATGAATAGACAGTAGTAAGGGCAGTTAGTAAGTAGTAAGTAGTAAGTAGTATTTGTAAGAAAATATAAGGTTATATATGAAATATCTACGAGTATGAATGAAGTATCTACAGGGAAGTACTATGATTGTATATGAGATATCTATCTAAAATAAAGTCTATACAGTATGATACAGGATGATTATATGGACATTATTGTACAGCGGTATATTTAACAGTAAAGTCTCTGGGGGAGTGACTGGGGTGGTCCGGGGGTAGGGCGGGGGGTTGGTATCCGGGGGGGGGGGGCGGGTCACCGAGGTGCAGAGTTCAGCAGGGTGACAGCTGAGGGGTAGAAGCTGTTTTTGAGCCTGCTGGTTCTGGCGAGGAGGGTCCTGTAGCGCCTCCCAGAGGGGAGGAGGGCAAACAGTCTGTGTTTGGGGTGGTAGGAGTCCTTGACGATGCTGCGTGCCTTCCGCAGACACCTTTTGTACTGTACCATCTCGATCGATGGGAGAGTGGTATTAGTGATGCGTTGGGCGATTTTCACCACCCTCTGCAGCGCTTTCCGGTCAGAGACAGTACAGTTTCCATACCAGACTGTGATGGAGCTGGTGAGGATGCTTTCTATGGCACACCGGTAGAAGTTCACCAGGATCTGAGGAGACAGATGGGCTTTCCTCAGTCTCCTCAGGAAGAAGAGACGCTGGTGAGCCTTCTTGACCAGGGCCGAAGTGTTGAGGGCCCAGGAGAGATCCTCAGAGATGTGGATACCCAGGAACTTGAAGCTGGAGACACGCTCAACCTCCGTCCCGTCGATAAGGATGGGGCTGTGCGTGCCTGCTTTGGTCTTCCTGAAGTCCACAATGATCTCTTTGGTCTTCTTGGTGTTGAGGGCCAGGTTGTTGTCAGCACACCACTCCGCCAGGTGCTGGACCTCCTCCCTGTAGGCCGTCTCATCGTTGTTCTTGACGAGGCCTACCACCGTTGTGTCGTCTGCAAGCTTGATGATGGAGTTGGAGCCATGTACAGGAGTGCAGTCGTGGGTGAAGAGGGAGTAGAGGAGTGGGCTCAGCACACAGCCCTGTGGGACGCCGGTGTTCAGGGTGATGGTTGAGGAGGTGAGACTGTCTAGTCGCACATGTTGGGGTCTGTTGGTGAGGAAGTCGAGTAACCAGTTGCAGAGGGAAGGGTTGATGCCAAGATCGCCGAGTTTGGAGATCAGTTTGGAGGGGATTATGGTGTTGAATGCTGAGCTAAAGTCAATGAACAGCATTCTCACATAGGTGTTACCACCCTCCAGGTGGGAGAGCGCGGAGTGAAGCACTGAGGAGATGGCATCCTCCGTACTCCTGTTCTCCCGGTAGGCGAATTGGTGGGGGTCCAGTCGGGGGGATAGGCCTGATTTGAGGTGAGCCAGGACTAGTCTCTCGAAGCACTTCATGATGGTGGGGGTGAGTGCAACAGGGCGAAAGTCATTTAGGCTCACAGCAGAGGTGTGTTTCGGCACTGGCACAATGGAGGTGGTTTTAAAGCACGTGGGGACAGCTGCTTGGGCCAGTGACAGGTTGAATATGTTAGTCAAGACCTCAGTCAGCTGTTCAGCGCAGACCCTGAGCACCCGACCGGGGATGCCATCGGGGCCAGCAGCCTTGCGTGCATTAGTCCTGCTCAGTGCAGCACACACATCAGTGGGGGAGAGTGTGAGGGGCTGGTGGTCGACAGGTAGTATGGCCTTGATCGCCGCCTCGTGGTTGTCCCTGTCGAAGCGGGCATAAAAGTCATTGAGCTTATCAGGGAGGGAGGTGTCGTTAGTTGGGGGGGAGTTGTTGGTGGGTTTGTAATCCGTAATGGACTGGATGCCCTGCCACATGCGTCGGGGGTCGGAGTTGATGAAGTGCTCCTCAATCCTTAGCTTGTGGCTGTGCCTGGCCCTCTTGATACCCCTTTTCAGATTGGCCCTGGCTGAGCTGTAGGCCTGCGCGTCACCTGATTTGAAGGCGGTGTCGCGTGTCTTCAGCAGAAGACGGACCTCTTTGTTCATCCAAGGCTTCTGATTGGGGAATGTTGTAATCCGTTTGAGGGTGGTGACATCGTTGACGTTGGTGTTGATGTAGTCCAAAACGGAGGTGGTGTAGGAGTCAATGTCTGTGTGGGAGTCCAGGGTGGCCTGTGTGGCAAACCTACTCCAGTCCGTGTGTTGAAACCGGTGCTGCAGTAGAGAGTCTGCCCCCTCAGGCCAAACTTTGACTGTCCTCACAGAGGGTTTCACACGTTTGATGAGTGGGGAGTACTTGGGGAACAGGAACAAAGAGAGGTGATCAGATTGTCCAAGGTGGGGGAGGGGGACGGCTTTGTAAGCCTCAGCCATGTTGGTGTAAACATGGTCTAAAATCTTATCACCTCTTGTAGGACAGGAGATATGCTGGTGGAATTTAGGGAGAACAGTCTTCAGGCTGGAGTGGTTGAAATCCCCCGCAACAATAAAGGCTGCCTCTGGGTGTTTAGTCTGTTGTTTGCTAATGGCTGCCTGCAGTTGTTTCATGGCTAGCTTAGCATTAGCATCCGGAGGGATATATGCTGCAGTCACAATTGTAGAAGTGAATTCTCTAGGCAGATAGAAAGGTCTGCTCTTAACCATGATGTGCTCTAGGTCAGCAGAGCAGTGGCTCTCAATGATGGTATTGTCCGTACACCAAGCCTTGTTGACATAAATGCACAAACCCCCACCTCTGGTCTTACCGGAGCCCTCCTCTGTTCTATCCGCTCTGAAGATTTCACGTCCCGGTAGCACAATAGCGTTGTCGGGAACGCCACTATTGAGCCATGTTTCCGTGAAAATCATGACGTTGCAGTCCATAATCCATTTATGAGTGGTGATCCGCAGCCGCAGTTCATCCATCTTGTTCACCAGAGAACGAACATTCGCGAGAAAAAGGCTGGGAATTGACGATCGGTTAGGTGTTAGCTGTAGCCTAGCTCGTAGGCCTCCGCGTCTTCCCCTCCTTTGTTTACGTTCTCTGCGCCGTCTGGGAGCACTTCCGGCCGGTCGAGCTGGGTCGCTGATCTCCGGTGTCCTTATGATCTCAGCGTGTGGCGTGAGATCGCCGTTAAAGTTGACTGAACATTGTCCTCCAATGTCCAAAAGTTCTTGTCGGGTGTAAGATGTGTTGGCAAGACTGTTTTGAGTGAACAGACTTAAAACGAGTAGGTAAATAACCGCTAATTTGCAAAAACTGGAGAGACACAGGGGCTCGCGTTGCGCGCGCGCCGCCATCTTGATTCATTCCATCAGGACTCCCTCTTTCTCTATCCTCTTTATCTCTCTTTCCCTCTTTCTCTCTGTCTCTCCTTTATCTCTCTTTCCCTCTTTCTCTCTCTCTCCTTTATCTCTCTTTCTCTCTCTCTCTCTCCTTTATCGCTCTTTCCCTCTTTCTCTCTGTCTCTTCTTTATCTCGCTTTACCTCTTTCTCTCTGTCTCTCCTTTATCTTGCTTTCTCTCTCCTTTATCTCTCTTTCCCCCTTTCTCTCTGTCTCTCCTTTATCTCGCTTTCTCTCTCTCCTTTATCTCTCTTTCCCCCTTTCTCTCTGTCTCTCCTTTATCTCGCTTTACCTCTTTCTCTCTCTCTCTCCTTTATCTCGCTTTCTCTCTCTCTCCTTTATCTCTCTTTCCCCCTTTCTCTCTGTCTCTCTTTTATCTCGCTTTACCTCTTTCTCTCTTTCCCCCTTTCTCTCTGTCTCTCCTTTATCTCGCTTTACCTCTTTCTCTCTGTCTCTCCTTTATCTCGCTTTACCTCTTTCTCTCTGTCTCTCCTTTATCTCTCTTTCCCCCTTTCTCTCTGTCTCTCTTTTATCTCGCTTTACCTCTTTCTCTCTTTCCCCCTTTCTCTCTGTCTCTCCTTTATCTCGCTTTACCTCTTTCTCTCTGTCTCTCTTTTCCCTCTTTTTTTTTCTCTCTCTCTCCCTTCTAACTCTGTCTCTTTCACTCACTCCCACTTACCCAATACACTCTCTCCTATCGCTCTCTCTTGCTCTCTCTCAATGTTGCTCTCCCTCTCTCTCCCGCTCTCCCTCTCTCTCTCTCTCTCTCTCCCCCTCTCTCACTGTTGTTCTCTCTCTCTCTCTCCCTCTCACTGTCGTTTTCTCTATCTCTCCCTCTCACTGTCGTTCTCTCTCCCTCTTTCTCACTGCCTCTCTCTCACAGTCGCTGAACACCATTAATATGAGTTTCCTGAAGCTGTTTCGTGCGGCTCGGCTCATCAAGCTCCTGAGACAGGGCTACACCATTCGCATCCTGCTCTGGACCTTTGTACAGTCCTTCAAGGTGAGCCACGCCCATCCGCCAGGCCACACCCACCTGCCAGACCACGCCCACCTGCCAGACCACACCCACCAGCCAGGCCACGCCCATCTGCCAGGCCACACCCACCGGCCAGGCCACGCCCACCTGCTTGTCCGTCACGGCTGAGGGGGGCGGGGCTGAGTGTGTAGAGCGCCGTGTGTGATGTTTTTTCTGTGCTTCTCTTTCAGGCTCTTCCTTACGTGTGTCTGCTCATCGCGATGCTGTTCTTCATATACGCCATCATCGGGATGCAGGTTAGCTCACCTGTGGGGCTGGGCTACAATACCGCCATGTATTACCGCCATTTTAGTCTTTATAATTACAGTGGAAACAGTGGGTTACAGACTGACCAGTCAAACACAGCACATCTGTGGAGCTGGGCTACAATACCGCCATTTTAGTCTTTATAATTATAGTGGAAACAGTGGGTTACAGACTGACCAATCAAACACAGGCTCCTTATTATCAGCGCCATGAATGGATCACACTTTCCATTTATTAAAAAAAATGAAAAATTTTAAATACTATCAGAATTACGTACATATCTTCGCACAACTGCATAGAAACACAATATGGGAAAGTCCGCAAAATGGCCTCACTGCTGTACGACTAATAAAACGCGCTGCCGTCTGCACTCGTTGTTTCCGCAGGTTTTTGGAAACATCAAACTGAACGACGAAAGTCACATCAACCAGCACAACAACTTCAAAACCTTCCTCGGCGCCCTGATGCTCCTGTTCAGGTGTGGAATCCCTGATGATTAACCGCCACAGGATGAGTTTATTTATTTTATAGCGTTTAGTTGACCAGGACAATGCACATCAGACAACATGTGAATCTGTATTAGCCAGATTTAACTGAACAGCTAATATCTGAACTATCCATCTGCATCCCTTTGTCAGGCTAGAACACGTAAAATAACACAATTAGCAGCAATTTTATGAACAAACAAACAAAACAATAAGGAGATGCATACTGTACACTGCATGCTCAAGGCTCAATTGCTACTTTGGAAGCTGTTGATCTGATTGGCTAATCATTGTCATGTGACTGTATGTGTGTGCATGTGTGCATGCGTGGTTGTGTGCATGTGCCTGTGTGCCCATGTGTGCGTATGTTGTTGCGTGCCTGTCTGTGTGTGTGTGTGTGCATGTGTGTGTGTGTGCGTGCGTATGCACGCGTCTATGAGTGTGTATATGTGTGTGTGTGTGTGTGCATTTGTATATGTGTGTGTGTGCGTGTGTGTTCGTTTGATTATGTGTGTGTGTGTGCATGCCTGTCTGTGTGTGTGTCTATGTGTGTGTGTGTGTATGTGTGTGTGTGCATGCATGTGAATGTGTCTGTGTGTGTATGTGTGTGTGCGTTTGTCTATGTGTGTGTGTGTGTAAGCGTGTGCGTGCGTTTCTTTGTGTGTGTGTGTGTGTGTGTGTGCAGGAGTGCCACAGGGGAATCCTGGCAGGAGATCATGCTGTCCTGTCTAGGTGTGTGTGTGTGCTTCACCTGTGTGTGTGTGTGTCAGTGTGTGGTCCACAGGATCAGGGGAGAGGCTGCGGCAAGAGATCAGTGTTTCTACTTTGTGTTCAGTGTTTTGGGGAGAGGTAGAGGGTAGAGATCAGTGTTGGGGGGAGAGGTAGCGGGTAGAGATCAGTGTTTGGGGGAGAGGTAGAGGGTAGAGATCAGTGTTTGGGGGAGAGGTAGAGGGTAGAGATCAGTGTTTGGGGAGAGGTAGAGGGTATAGATCAGTGTTTGGGGGAGAGGTAGAGGGTAGAGATCAGTGTTTGGGGAGAGGTAGCTGGTAGAGATCAGTGTTTGGGGGAGAGGTAGAGGGTAGAGATCAGTGTTTGGGGGAGAGGTAGAGGGTAGAGATCAGTGTTTGGGGGAGAGGTAGAGGGTAGAGATCAGTGTTTGGGGGAGAGGTAGAGGGTAGAGATCAGTGTTTGGGGGAGAGGTAGAGGGTAGAGATCAGTGTTTGGGGGAGAGGTAGAGGGTAGAGATCAGTGTTTGGGGGAGAGGTAGAGGGTAGAGATCAGTGTTTGGGGGAGAGGTAGAGGGTAGAGATCAGTGTTTGGGGGAGAGGTAGAGGGTAGAGATCAGTGTTTGGGGGAGAGGTAGAGGGTAGAGATCAGTGTTTGGGGGAGAGGTAGAGGGTAGAGATCAGTGTTTGGGGAGAGGTAGAGGCTAGAGATCAGTGTTTGGGGGAGAGGTAGAGGGTAGAGATCAGTGTTTGGGGGAGAGGTAGAGGGTAGAGATCAGTGTTTGGGGGAGAGGTAGAGGGTAGAGATCAGTGTTTGGGGGAGAGGTAGAGGGTAGAGATCAGTGTTTGGGGGAGAGGTAGAGGGTAGAGATCAGTGTTTGGGGGAGAGGTAGAGGGTAGAGATCAGTGTTTGGGGAGAGGTAGAGGGTAGAGATCAGTGTTTGGGGGAGAGGTAGAGGGTAGAGATCAGTGTTTGGGGGAGAGGTAGAGGGTAGAGATCAGTGTTTGGGGGAGAGGTAGAGGGTAGAGATCAGTGTTTGGGGGAGAGGTAGAGGGTAGAGATCAGTGTTTGGGGGAGAGGTAGAGGGTAGAGATCAGTGTTTGGGGAGAGGTAGAGGGTAGAGATCAGTGTTTGGGGGAGAGGTAGAGGGTAGAGATCAGTGTTTGGGGGAGAGGTAGAGGGTAGAGATCAGTGTTTGGGGGAGAGGTAGAGGGTAGAGATCAGTGTTTGGGGAGAGGTAGAGGGTAGAGATCAGTGTTTGGGGGAGAGGTAGAGGGTAGAGATCAGTGTTTGGGGAGAGGTAGAGGGTAGAGATCAGTGTTTGGGGGAGAGGTAGAGGGTAGATCAGTGTTTGTGGGAGAGGTAGAGGGTAGAGATCAGTGTTTGGGGGAGAGGTAGAGGGTAGAGATCAGTGTTTGGGGGAGAGGTAGAGGGTAGAGATCAGTGTTTGGGGAGAGGTAGAGGGTAGAGATCAGTGTTTGGGGGAGAGGTAGAGGGTAGAGATCAGTGTTTGGGGGAGAGGTAGAGGGTAGAGATCAGTGTTTGGGGGAGAGGTAGAGGGTAGAGATCAGTGTTTGGGGGAGAAGTAGAGGGTAGAGATCAGTGTTTAGGGGAGAGGTAGAGGGTAGAGATCAGTGTTTGTGGGAGAGGTAGAGGGTAGAGATCAGTGTTTGGGGGAGAGGTAGAGGGTAGAGATCAGTGTTTGGGGGAGAGGTAGAGGGTAGAGATCAGTGTTTGGGGAGAGGTAGAGGGTAGAGATCAGTGTTTGGGGGGAGGTCGAGGGTAGAGATCAGTGTTTGGGGGGAGGTCGAGGGTAGAGATCAGTGTTTGGGGAGAGGTAGAGGGTAGAGATCAGTGTTTGGGGAGAGGTAGAGGGTAGAGATCAGTGTTTGGGGGAGAGGTAGAGGGTAGAGATCTGTTTGGGGGAGAGGTAGAGGGTAGAGATCAGTGTTTGGGGGAGGTAGAGGAGAGGTAGAGGGTAGAGATCAGTGTTTGGGAGAGAGGTAGAGGGTAGAGATCAGTGTTTGGGGGAGAAGTAGAGGGTAGAGATCAGTGTTTGGGGGAGAGGTAGAGGGTAGATATCAGTGTTTGGGAGAGGTAGAGGGTAGAGATCCGTGTTTGGGGAGAGGTAGATGGTAGAGATCAGTGTTTGGGGAGAAGTAGAGGGTAGAGATCAGTGTTTGGGGGAGAGGTAGAGGGTAGAGATCAGTGTTTGGGGAGAGGTAGAGGGTAGAGATCAGTGTTTGGGGGAGAGGTAGAGGGTAGAGATCAGTTTTTGGGGAGAGGTAGAGGGTAGAGATCAGTGTTTGGGGGAGAAGTAGAGGGTAGAGATCAGTGTTTGTGGGGAGAGGTAGAGGGTAGAGATCAGTGTTTGGGGGAGAGGTAGAGGGTAGAGATCAGTGTTTGGGGGAGAGGTAGAGGGTAGAGATCAGTGTTTGGGGGAGAGGTAGAGGGTAGAGATCAGTGTTTGGGGGAGAGGTAGAGGGTAGAGATCAGTGTTTGGGGAGAGGTAGAGGGTAGAGATCAGTGTTTGGGGGAGAGGTAGAGGGTAGAGATCAGTGTTTGGGGGAGAGGTAGAGGGTAGATATCAGTGTTTGGGGGAGAGGTAGAGGGTAGAGATCAGTGTTTGGGGGAGAGGTAGAGGGTAGAGATCAGTGTTTGGGGGAGAGGTAGAGGGTAGAGATCAGTGTTTGGGGAGAGGTAGAGGGTAGAGATCAGTGTTTGGGGGAGAGGTAGAGGGTAGAGATCAGTGTTTGTGGGAGAGGTAGAGGGTAGAGATCAGTGTTTGGGGGAGAAGTAGAGGGTAGAGATCAGTGTTTAGGGGAGAGGTAGAGGGTAGAGATCAGTGTTTGTGGGAGAGGTAGAGGGTAGAGATCAGTGTTTGGGGGAGAGGTAGAGGGTAGAGATCAGTGTTTGTGGGAGAGGTAGAGGGTAGAGATCAGTGTTTGGGGGAGAGGTAGAGGGTAGAGATCCGTGTTTGGGGAGAGGTAGATGGTAGAGATCCGTGTTTGGGGAGAAGTAGAGGGTAGAGATCAGTGTTTGGGGGAGAGGTAGAGGGTAGAGATCAGTGTTTGGGGGAGAGGTAGAGGGTAGAGATCAGTGTTTTGGGGAGAGGTAGAGGGTAGAGATCAGTGTTTGGGGGAGAGGTAGAGGGTAGAGATCAGTGTTTGGAGGAGAGGTAGAGGGTAGAGATCAGTGTTTGTGGGAGAGGTAGAGGGTAGAGATCAGTGTTTGGGGGAGAGGTAGAGGGTAGAGATCAGTGTTTGGGGGAGAGGTATAGAGGGTAGAGATCAGTGTTTAGGGAGAGGTAGAGGGTAGAGATCAGTGTTTGTGGGAGAGGTAGAGGGTAGAGATCAGTGTTTGGAGGAGAGGTAGAGGGTAGAGATCAGTGTTTGGGGGAGAGGTAGAGGGTAGAGATCAGTGTTTGGGGAGAGGTAGAGGGTAGAGATCAGTGTTTGGGGGAGAGGTAGAGGGTAGATATCAGTGTTTGGGGGAGAGGTAGAGGGTAGATATCAGTGTTTGGGGGAGAGGTAGAGGGTAGAGATCAGTGTTTGGGGGAGAGGTAGAGGGTAGAGATCAGTGTTTGGGGAGAGGTAGAGGGTAGAGATCAGTGTTTGGGGGAGAGGTAATCAGTGTTTGGGGGAGAGGTAGAGGGTAGAGATCAGTGTTTGGGGGAGAGGTAGAGGGTAGATATCAGTGTTTGGGGGAGAGGTAGAGGGTAGATATCAGTGTTTGGGGGAGAGGTAGAGGGTAGATATCAGTGTTTGTGGGAGAGGTAGAGGGTAGAGATCAGTGTTTGTGGGAGAGGTAGAGGGTAGAGATCAGTGTTTGGGGGAGAGGTAGAGGGTAGAGGTCAGTGTTTGTGGGAGAGGTAGAGGGTAGAGATCAGTGTTTGTGGGAGAGGTAGAGGGTAGAGGTCAGTGTTTGTGGGAGAGGTAGAGGGTAGAGATCAGTGTTTGGGGGAGAGGTAGAGGGTAGAGATCAGTGTTTGTGGGAGAGGTAGAGGGTAGAGATCAGTGTTTGGGGGAGAGGTAGAGGGTAGATATCAGTGTTTGGAGGAGAGGTAGAGGGTAGAGATCAGTGTTTTGGGGAGAGGTAGAGGGTAGAGATAAGTGTTTGGGGGAGAGGTAGAGGGTAGAGATAAGTGTTTGGGGGAGAGGTAGAGGGTAGAGATCAGTGTTTGTGGGAGAGGTAGAGGGTAGAGATCAGTGTTTGGGGGAGAGGTAGAGGGTAGAGATCAGTGTTTGGAGGAGAGGTAGAGGGTAGAGATCAGTGTTTGTGGGAGAGGTAGAGGGTAGAGATCAGTGTTTGGGGGAGAGGTAGAGGGTAGATATCAGTGTTTGGAGGAGAGGTAGAGGGTAGAGATCAGTGTTTTGGGGAGAGGTAGAGGGTAGAGATAAGTGTTTGGGGGAGAGGTAGAGGGTAGAGATAAGTGTTTGGGGGAGAGGTAGAGGGTAGAGATCCGTGTTTGGAGGAGAGGTAGAGGGTAGAGATCAGTGTTTTGGGGAGAGGTAGAGGGTAGAGATCAGTGTTTGGAGGAGAGGTAGAGGGTAGAGATCAGTGTTTTGGGGAGAGGTAGAGGGTAGAGATCAGTGTTTGGAGGAGAGGTAGAGGGTAGAGATCAGTGTTTTGGGGAGAGGTAGAGGGTAGAGATAAGTGTTTGGGGGAGAGGTAGAGGGTAGAGATAAGTGTTTGGGGGAGAGGTAGAGGGTAGAGATCCGTGTTTGGAGGAGAGGTAGAGGGTAGAGATCAGTGTTTTGGGGAGAGGTAGAGGGTAGAGATCAGTGTTTGGAGGAGAGGTAGAGGGTAGAGATCAGTGTTTTGGGGAGAGGTAGAGGGTAGAGATCAGTGTTTGGAGGAGAGGTAGAGGGTAGAGATCAGTGTTTTGGGGAGAGGTAGAGGGTAGAGATAAGTGTTTGGTGGAGAGGTAGAGGGTAGAGATCAGTGTTTTGGGGAGAGGTAGAGGGTAGAGATCAGTGTTTGGAGGAGAGGTAGAGGGTAGAGATCAGTGTTTTGGGGAGAGGTAGAGGGTAGAGATAAGTGTTTGGGGGAGAGGTAGAGGGTAGAGATCAGTGTTTTGGGGAGAGGTAGAGGGTAGAGATAAGTGTTTGGGGGAGAGGTAGAGGGTAGAGATCAGTGTTTGGGGGAGAGGTAGAGGGTAGAGATCCGTGTTTGGGGGAAAAGTAGAGGGTAGAGATCCGTGTTTGGGGGAGAAGTAGAGGGTAGAGATCAGTGTTTGTGGGGAGAGGTAGAGGGTAGAGATCAGTGTTTTGGGGGGAGGTCGAGGGTAGAGATCAGTGTTTGGGGGAGAGGTAGATGGTAGAGATCAGTGTTTGGGGGAGAGGTAGAGGGTAGAGATCAGTGTTTGGGGGAGAGGTAGAGGGTAGAGATCAGTGTTTGGGGGAGAGGTAGAGGGTAGAGATCAGTGTTTGTGGGGAGAGGTAGAGGGTAGAGATCAGTGTTTGGGGGAGAGGTAGAGGGTAGAGATCAGTGTTTGGGGGAGAGGTAGAGGGTAGAGATCAGTGTTTGGGGGAGAGGTAGAGGGTAGAGATCAGTGTTTGGGGGAGAGGTAGAGGGTAGAGATCAGTGTTTAACTCCACTGTTTCTGGTACTTCAGATGCTGAACCTGTTTGTGGCTGTGATCATGGATAACTTTGAGTACCTAACACGGGACTCCTCCATCCTGGGACCCCACCACCTGGATGAGTTTGTGCGCATCTGGGGGGAGTACGACCGAGCAGCATGGTGAGAGAGAGGGGGGGGGGGGGTGTGTAGTGGTTCGTGGCTGTTTTGCTTTCTTTTAGTTTGCGGCTCTCGTCCTGCTTTCCCGATTGTGAATCAATCGGATCTCGTCCACGCTCCGTTTCGTGGTTTGCCGTCCTCATTATTGTTTTCACCTGTGCTTCTACCTGCAGGGTATTTAAGGTCCTCACTTCCACTTCCCCGGTGCTTGATTGTCTTACGACATTGCATTTGAGCCAGGTATAGCCAGGTTACTAGCGACCTCCTGATATTAAACATTATTTATGTTCAGGGGGGACTTGCTAGTTAGCTACTTATTCGGGTATAGGATTTGTTTTCCTCCTGGTTGCGTTCTGCGCTATCTATTTAGCACTTTGACAGTTTTTCTTTTTACTTTCGTTTTGGTTTTACACTTCTCTGGCTCTGAGCTAAGGCAGCCGAGGGTGTTTTTTTGTTTACTAAGTTTCCCGTTCTTGTGTCATTATTTAGGTTCGGGAGATTTAGTTTTTATTTACTAGTTTTCTTTTCTTGTCAGAAAGAGAGATGGTTTGTACTGAGTATAGCTATGTGAGAGGTGCAGTGGGGTCAGGGATTGTGCATGTTGATAACCCCTCCTTGTTCATTTTGGATCTCTCTCTACTCCAAACCCAAAATTACAGCGACTCTCATTCTCTTGTTCCACCCCCAAAATTTCCCTCCACTTCTTGGTTTCCATGCCAACAGCGCATCAAAACCAAAACTCTAAAAACCATCATTTTCTCATCATTTTACTTATGTTTTCTGCTGCAGTAATCTTTGTGCTCACAGTAACTCTTTGACTCTTTTCCCTGTTTATCCTGTGTGCTCTTCCTCTTCTGTTGCCCTGGAAACGCTCACCCACCTCTTCCTCCTCCTCCTCCTCCTCCTCCTCCTGACTCCGCCCCAAAGTGGGCGTATCCACTACACTGCGATGTATGAGATGCTGACACACATGTCTCCTCCGCTTGGCCTTGGGAAGAAATGTCCCGCCAAAATCGCCTATAAGGTAGACCTACAAGTCACCTGTCAATCAATTGAGCCACTGCAGCAAATAAAAGGAGACTTGTCTCAGCTGAGAGAGCTGTGTCCCTGTGTGTGTGTGTGTTCGTGTTTTGCGCGTGCGTGTGTGTGTGTGTGTGTGTGTGTGTGTGTGTGTGTGTGTGTGTAAGTGTGTAAGCCTTTTTATTTTATTTATCGCCTCTGGATTCACACACAGATTAGCTCACACAAGAGAAACACCAGAGAGCTCCATTCTCTATCACACTCCCATTGTGACTGATGGGCTGTTGATTTCACATTAGCCTGTAGGCCACACCTCTTGCTATTCATACGCATCCTTGACACTCTGGTTTGGGCGAATGGGAAATGGCGGTATTAGTGTTCAGTGGTTTGGGCGAATGGGAAATGGCGGTATTAGTGTTCAGTGGTTTGGGAGAATGGGAAATGGCGGTATTAGTGTTCAGTGGTTTGGGAGAATGGGAAATGGCGGTATTAGTGTTCAGTGGTTTGGGAGAATGGGAAATGGCGGTATTAGTGTTCAGTGGTATGGGAGAATGGGAAATGGCGGTATTAGTGTTTGTGTGAGTGCAGAGAGGGTTACCACACATTACATAAACCCTTCCACAGGAACTCAGCTTTTTGCAGGCCTAGAGCTTCACTATCAGACTGCTATAGATGTACCCTCAACTGGATACAACCGCCCATGTTGCGGATCCAATGAATAGCTGACATTTGGATTCAGGAATCATGGGAGGTTATGCATATTTTCAGATCTGGAAATAAATTTAAAAGTCTTAAAAAGCTAATGTTTGAAAACACAGTTACTGACTCCTGAGTATAAAATACAGCCTCTCTGACTCTTCAGTATAAACTAAAACAGTTACTCTGACTCCTCAGTATAAACTAGCACAGTTACTATGACTCATCAGTATAAAATGACACAGTTACTCTGACTCGTCAGTATAAAATGGCAGTTACTCTGACTCCTCAGTATTAACTAAGTCATATGACTCCTCAGTGTAAACTAGAACAGTTAATCTGACTTTTTAGTATAAATTAACAGTCACTATGACTCTTCAGTATAAACTAACACTGTTACTATGACTCTTCAGTATAAACTACGTCATATGACTCCTCAGTGTAAACTAGAACAGTTAATCTGACTTTTTAGTATAAATTAACAGTCACTATGACTCTTCAGTATAAACAAACACAGTTACTATGACTTCTCAGAATAAAATAACACAGTTACTCTGACTCCTTAGTATAAACTAACTCAGTTACTATGACTGTTCAGTATGAACTAACACAGTTACTATGACTCGTCAGTATAAAATGGCAGTTACTCTGACTCCTCAGTTTAAACTAACACCGTTACTATGACTCATCAGTATAAAATGACACAGTTACTATGACTCATCAGTATTAACTAAAACAGTTACTCTGACTCCTCAGTATAAACTAACACAGTTACTCTGACTTTTTAGTATAAACTCACACAGTTACTATGACTCAATATTAACTAACAGTTACTCTGACTCCTCAGTATAAAATAACAGTTTCTATGATTCCTCAGTATTAACTAAAACAGTTACTCTGACTCCTCAGTATAAACTAGCACAGTTACTCTGACTCATCTGTTTAAATTAACACCATTACTATCACTCCTCAGTATAAACTAACACAGTTCCTATGACTCATCAGTTTAAAAGGACACAGTTACTATGACTCCTCAGTATTAACTAATACAATTACTCTGACATCTCAGTATAAAATAACACAGTTACTCTGACTCCTCAGTATACACTAACTCAGGTACTCCGACTGTTCAGTATGAACTAACACAGTTACTATGACTCTTCAGTATGAACTAACACAGTTACTATGACTCCTCAGTATGAACTAGAACAGTTACTCTGACTTTTTAGTATAAACTAACACAGTTCCTATGATTCCTCATTTTAAACTAACAGTTACTCTGACTCCTCAGTATACACTAACACAGTTACTATGACTCCTCAGTATGAACTAGCACAGTTACTCTGACTCTTCAGTTTAAACTAACATATTTACTATGCCTCATCAGTGTAAACTAGAACAGTTACTCTGACTTTTTAGTATAAACTAACAGTCACTATGACTCCTCAGTATAAACTAACACAGTTACTATGACTCTTCAGTATAAACTAACACAGTTTCTATGATTTCTCAGTATTAACCCAAACTGTTACTCTGACTCCTCAGTATAAACTAACAGTTACTCTGACTTTTTAGTATAAACTCACACAGTTACTATGACTCTTCAGTATAAACTAAGTCATATGACTCCTCAGTGTAAACTAGAACAGTTAATCTGACTTTTTAGTATAAATTAACAGTCACTATGACTCTTCAGTATAAACTAACACAGTTACTATGACTCAATATTACCTAACAGTTACTCTGACTCCTCAGTATAAAATAAGTTTCTATGATTCCTCAGTATTAACTAAAACAGTTACTCTGACTCCTCAGTATAAACTAGCACAGTTACTCTGACTCATCTGTTTAAATTAACACCATTACTATCACTCCTCAGTATAAACTAACACAGTTCCTATGACTCATCAGTTTAAAAGGACACAGTTACTATGACTCCTCAGTATTAACTAATACAATTACTCTGACATCTCAGTATAAAATAACACAGTTACTCTGACTCCTCAGTATACACTAACTCAGGTACTCCGACTGTTCAGTATGAACTAACACAGTTACTATGACTCTTCAGTATGAACTAACACAGTTACTATGACTCCTCAGTATGAACTAGAACTGTTACTCTGACTTTTTAGTATAAACTAACACAGTTCCTATGATTCCTCATTTTAAACTAACACAGTTACTCTGACTCCTCAGTATACACTAACACAGTTACTATGACTCCTCAGTATGAACTAGCACAGTTACTCTGACTCCTCAGTTTAAACTAACATATTTACTATGCCTCATCAGTGTAAACTAGAACAGTTACTCTGACTTTTTAGTATAAACTAACAGTCACTATGACTCCTCAGTATAAACTAACACAGTTACTATGACTCTTCAGTATAAACTAACACAGTTTCTATGATTTCTCAGTATTAACCCAAACAGTTACTCTGACTCCCCAGTATAAACTAACACAGTTACTCTGACTTTTTAGTATAAACTCACACAGTTACTATGACTCTTCAGTATAAACTAAGTCATATGACTCCTCAGTGTAAACTCGAATAGTTACTCTGACTTTTTAGTATAAATGAACAGTCACTATGACTCCTCAGTATAAACTAACACAGTTACTATGACTCTTCAGTATAAACTAACAGTTACTCTGACTTTTTAGTAGAAACTAGAACAGTTACTATGACTTTTCAGTTTAAACTAACACCGTTACTATGACTCCTCAGTATAAACTAACACAGTTCCTATGATTCCTCAGTATTTACTAAAACAGTTACTCTGACTCCTCAGTTTAAACTAACACCATTACTATGACTCCTCAGTTTAAACTAACACCATTACTATGACTCCTCAGTATAAACTAACACTGTTACTATGACTCCTCAGTTTAAACTAACACCGTTACTATGACCCCTCAGTATAAACAAACACAGTTACTATGACTTCTCAGAATAAAATAACACAGTTACTCTGACTCCTTAGTATAAACTAACTCAGTTACTATGACTGTTCAGTATGAACTAACACAGTTACTATGACTCTTCAGTATAAACTAACACAGTTACTATGACTCTTCAGTGTAAACTAACAGTTATATGACACCTCAGTATAAACTAACACAGTTACTCTGACTCCTTTATAGTTCACATTCCTGATTCCTAACCTGCCCTTTTTTTATCTCACAGATTAGCTGCATGTGTCATTTCCTTTCCCAGCATGCTTTGCTCCCTGACTGTGCGTCTGAGGGAGCTTTTAATGATGAATGATCTCTGTTGTACAGTAAAGAGCAGAGAGCTTTTAATGATGAACTCTCTGTTGGACAGTAAAGAGCAGAGAGCTTTTAATGATGAACAATCTCTGTTGTACAGTAAAGAGCAGAGAGCTTTTAATGATGAACTCTCTGTTGGACAGTGAAGAGCAGAGAGCTTTTAATGATGAACGTTCTCTGTTGGACAATAAAGAGCAGAGAGCTTTTAATGATGAACTCTCTCTGTTGGACAGAGAAGAGCAGAGAGCTTTTAATGATGAACGCTCTCTGTTGGACAGTAAAGAGCAGAGAGCTTTTAATGATGAACGCTCTCTGTTGGACAGTAAAGAGCAGAGAGCTTTTAATGATGAACTCTCTCTGTTGGACAGTAAAGAGCAGAGAGCTTTTAATGATGAACTCTCTCTGTTGGGCAATAAAGAGCAGAGAGCTTTTAATGATGAACGCTTTCTGTTCTACAGTAAACAGCAGAGAGCACAGATCGGTTTCATGTTCTGCCGTTTAAAGAGCTGGACAGAGGAACGAAACCATACATGTGTGGGTGTGTATATGTGTGTGGGTGCCATACTGTGTGTGTGTGTGTGTGTGTGTGTGTGGTGCACGGGAGTGTGAGTCTGTATGTGAATTCATGTGTACATCTCTGTCTCTCTTTCTCTTTCTCTGTCTCTCTCTTTCCCTCCCTCCCTCCCTCCCTTCCCAGAGGCTGGTCCTAATGAACATGCCAGTGGATGAGGACATGACTGTCCACTTCACGTCCACTCTAATGTCCCTGATTCGCACGGCCCTGGAGATTAAGATCGCCCGAGGTCAGCAGCACCCCGCGCCGTGTCCCACTACATTACGCAACATCACTGTGACTGTGTGAGAGATACACTCCGGACTGTGACTGTGTGTGAGATACACTCCTGACTGTGACTGTGTGTGAGAGATACACTCCTGACTGTGTGTGAGAGATACACTCCTGACTGTGACTGTGTGTGAGAGATACACTCCTGACTGTGTGTGAGAGATACACTCCTGACTGTGACTGTGTGTGAGAGATACACTCCTGACTGTGACTGTGTGTGAGAGATACACTCCTGACTGTGACTGTGTGTGAGAGATACACTCCTGACTGTGACTGTGTGTGAGAGATACACTCCTGACTGTGACTGTGTGTGAGAGATACATACACTCCTGACTGTGTGTGAGAGATACACTCCTGACTGTGACTGCGTGTGAGAGATACACTCCTGACTGTGACTGTGTGAGAGAGATACACTCCTGACTGTGTGTGAGAGATACGCTACTAACTGTGACTGTGTGTGAGAGATACACTCCTGACTGTGTGTGAGAGATACTCTCCTAACTGTGACTGTGTGTGAGAGATACACTCCTGACTGTGTGAGAGATACGCTCCTAACTGTGACTGTGTGTGAGAGATACACTCCTGACTGTGTGTGAGAGATACTCTCCTAACTGTGACTGTGTGAGAGATACACTCCTGACTGTGTGTGAGAGATACTCTCCTAACTGTGACTGTGTATGAGAGATACACTCCTGACTGTGTGTGAGAGATACTCTCCTAACTGTGACTGTGTGTGAGAGATACACTCCTGACTGTGTGTGAGAGATACTCTCCTAACTGTGACTGTGTGTGAGAGATACACTCCTGACTGTGTGTGAGAGATACGCTCCTGACTGTGTGTGAGAGACATACTCCAAACTGTGACTGTGTGTGAGAGACATACTCCTAACTGTGACTGTGTGTGAGAGATTCACTCATAACTGTGACTGTGTGTGAGAGATACACTCATAACTGTGACTGTGTGGGAGAGATACACTCATAACTGTGACTGAATGCAAGATGCACTGTAACTGTGATTCTGAGTGGAATGAATTGTGACTGTGACTTAGTGTGAGTGCTATTGTCTGATTCTGACTGTGACTAAGAAAGGTACACTGTAACTTTGGGATATATTCTGAGTGTGGGTCATTGTTCCTGTTGCTCCAGGTGGGGAAGACCGGGAGCAGTTGGACACTGAGCTGCAGAAAGAGATCAGCATCATCTGGCCACACCTGTCCCAGAAAACCCTGGACATGCTGGTGCCTCTAAACACTGGTGAGCACTGCAACACACCTGTACTGTGCATGCCTAAATCTGCCACACACCTGTACTGTGCATGCCTAAATCTGCCACACACCTGTACTGTGCATGCCTAAATCTGCCACACACCTGTACTGTGCATGCCTAAATCTACCACACACCTGTACTGTGCATGCCTAAATCTGCCACACACCTGTACTGTGCATGCCTAAATCTGCCACACACCTGTACTGTGCATGCCTAAATCTGCCACACACCTGTACTGTGCATGCCTAAATCTGCCACACACCTGTACTGTGCATGCCTAAATCTGCCACACACCTGTACTGTGCATGCCTAAATCTGCCACACACCTGTACTGTGCATGCCTAAATCTACCACACACCTGTACTGTGCATGCCTAAATCTGCCACACACCTGTACTATGCATGCCTAAATCTGCCACACACCTGTACTGTGCATGCCTAAATCTGCCACACACCTGTACTGTGCATGCCTAAATCTGCCACACACCTGTACTGTGCATGCCTAAATCTGCCACACACCTGTACTGTGCATGCCTAAATCTACTACGCACCTGTACTGTGCATGCCTAAATCTGCCACACACATGTACTGTGCATGCCTAAATCTACTACGCACCTTGCATTATAACTCCCTACACCTGAAACGCACCTGCAGTGTTGTAACTGTAGACGTGGAAATTGACGTAATAGTACTGCGTGGTTTGCAGACAACACCATGACGGTGGGTAAGATCTATGCGTCCATGATGATTATGGATTACTACAAGCAGAGCAAAGCCAAGAAGCTCAGGCAGAAGCTCGAGGAGCAGGTATGTCTTTCACTCCAGTTCAGTTACACTAATGTCATTTCATTTCAATTCAGTTGCATTAAATTCACTTAGGCTCAGTTAAATTGAACTAATTTCAGTTCATATAATTTCAATACAACTCGTTGGCATTGCTCGCCTGACAAATGCAAGGTGTTGTATTGCCAAACAAATTATTTCTCATACTTATAACAAAGAGGGAGGGTTGTATATAAATAAAACAGTAAATAATAATAATAATAATAATAACAATATAATCCACAAAAGGGTTATGCTGCAGTTTCCTGCTCTTTCTAAAGATATGTGTCTGGTAACGTTATTACACTGATATTTTAAAAAAATATTCATGCAAACACAGTAGTGTTGTAATAATAATAACGTATATTTGTGCATAATCTGTTTTAAATTTTCCTGTCCAGTTTTCCAGCATAGACAAAATGCACTTTCACAGGTATTGGTGGTCTTGGTGGAGTTTCCCTCGGGTGCAGTTTGATTGAGCTCCAGTAGAGGTCAGTGTTGGGCTGAGTCTCCTCTCTTTCTCTCCCTGTGCAGAAGCACTCCTCCATGTTCCAGCGAATGGACCCTTCCTCCGTGCCGCAGGAGATCCTGTCCAGCGCCTCCGCCATGCCCTTCCTGTCTCATAGCGCTGGCTCGGCCCTGTGAGTCTCCAGAGGGAAAAGCTTCCCATATATATTCCATATGCATGATCTCTTTAAGGTGTAGGGTCACAAACATGTGATGTTCTTAACTGAACATTCTATTGCTGATGTAACAATCACTCAGCGAGTTCTAGAACACACTGACTTAGAATTTTGAAAGAAAAAAACATTCAAGGGTTGAATTCAACCCTCTCCAAGGGTTAAAGGTAATTTGCTAGGTTTTTGCCACTACTGGATTCTGTTTAAATCTGCCTGGATTTTCTTAGTAGGTTCCAACTGTGTGTTGAACCCTAGTATTGTTAGCTATCTCCACATGTAATTACTGTGCTGCAAAACTCCTCATCAAGATCACTTAGAAAAATACTACACTTCCCACCGTACCTTGCTGTTTGTATTCCACTTTACCACTCTGAAGTAAATCCTCTAATTTTGACAATGAGTCTCTCATGTGGCACTTGGTCATATGAATGCAATGTGCGTGTGCGTGTGCGTGTGTGTGTGCGTGTGTGTGTGCGCATGCATGCGTTATCGTGTTTTTTCCCTCTGCAGGACCAGAGGAGGCTTTGTGGCTCTCAGTCCCATCTCTCCTCAAGAGCTGTTTCTACAGCAGGGGCCTGATGGCATGGAGGACAGTGAAGATCCTCACCAACAACCCCACCCGCTGCACCCACACCCCCGGGTAAGATCCTCACCCACAACCCCACCCGCTGCACCCACACCCCCGGGTAAGATCCTCACCCATAACCCCACCCGCTGCACCCACACCCCGGGTAAGATCCTCACCCACATCCCGACCCGCTGCACCCACACCCCCGGGTAAGATCCTCACCCACAACCCCACCCGCTGCACCCACACCCCCGGGTAAGATCCTCACCCACAACCCCACCCGCTGCACCCACACCCCCGGGTAAGATCCTCACCCACAACCCCACCCGCTGCACCCACACCCCCGGGTAAGATCCTCACCCACAACCCCACCCGCTGCACCCACACCCCCGGGTAAGATCCTCACCCACAACCCCACCCGCTGCACCCACACCCCCGGGTAAGATCCTCACCCACAACCCCACCCGCTGCACCCTCACCCCCGGGTAAGATCCTCACCCACAACCCCACCCGCTGCACCCTCACCCCCGGGTAAGATCCTCACCCACAACCCCACCCGCTGCACCCTCACCCCCGGGTAAGATCCTCACCCACAACCCCACCCGCTGCACCCACACCCCCGGGTAAGATCCTCACCCACAACCCCACCCGCTGCACCCACACCCCCGGGTAAGATCCTCACCCACAACCCCACCCGCTGCACCCACACCCCCGGGTAAGATCCTCACCCACAACCCCACCCGCTGCACCCACACCCCCGGGTAAGATCCTCACCCACAACCCCACCCGCTGCACCCACACCCCCGGGTAAGATCCTCACCCACAACCCCACCCGCTGCACCCACACCCCCGGGTAAGATCCTCACCCACAACCCCACCCGCTTCACCTACACCCCCGGGTAAGATCCTCACCCACAACCCCACCCGCTGCACCCACACCCCCGGGTAAGATCCTCACCCACAACCCCACCCGCTGCACCCACACCCCCGGGTAAGATCCTCACCCAAAACCCCACCCGCTGCACCCACACCCCCGGGTAAGATCCTCACCCACAACCCCACCCGCTGCACCCACACCCCCGGGTAAGATCCTCACCCACAACCCCACCCGCTGCACCCACACCCCCGGGTAAGATCCTCACCCACAACCCCACCCGCTGCACCCACACCCCCGGGTAAGATCCTCACCCAAAACCCCACCCGCTGCACCCACACCCCCGGGTAAGATCCTCACCCAAAACCCCACCCGCTGCACCCACACCCCCGGGTAAGATCCTCACCCACAACCCCACCCGCTGCACCCACACCCCCGGGTAAGATCCTCACCCACAACCCCACCCGCTGCACCCACACCCCCGGGTAAGATCCTCACCCACAACCCCACCCGCTGCACCCACACCCCCGGGTAAGATCCTCACCCACAACCCCACCCGCTCCACCCACACCCCACCTGCTCCATCCAAATTCCCGGGGAAATTCCCACCTGCTCTACACAAATCCCACCCACTCCACGTAAACCTTACCTGCTCTGCTCACAACCATACCCACTCCATCCAAAACTCATCCCACTCCACATAAACCCACTACTCAATCCAAAACCCCACCCACTCTACATAAACCCCACCCACTCTGCTCACAACCCCACCCACTCCATCCAAAAAAGCAATATACAGTAGATACACAATTAGGCGTTCCAAATTTTGCAAGAAGAAATGGTAAAATTCATTAAAGTGCTGGTCAAGGAAAATCCATAATATGCTTATAACCACGTTATTTATGGCTATTAAGATATGTATTGAGCACCAATAAAGCGTGAGGAATAAATTCCATTGCAAACTCGCTCAATTTCAGTCTATCTATATCTCTTTATTCCTGTATGCTGAATAAAAGGGTGGAGTCTAAATGGTCCATGGCTACGTAGACATGAAACTCCAACCAATACAATATATATTATGGTCTCATTACATAACTCCTCCCTTAGTTTGAGGCAAATAAAACTGTCCTGTCCCGCTAAGAAATCCTCTTAGTCTGAGTAATTTTCATTCGATTAGCAACCGAAATGAATGAATGGGCCTTTAAATAAAATTTTAAAACTGTCATTATTTAATGATTTGTGTAGAACATGCATTTGGTGCAATTTAGCTTGCTTTAAATAGATTAACGTTAGATCAAACGGCTTAGCATTTAAGTTAACTTAACTTTGATTGCAAGCATGCGTGTGATATTTATCTCTTGATAGCAGCCGCACTGTATTTTACTTTGAATTGATTGCATTAATTCCTTGCCGGGTTCAAACATATGGTTCAAACCGCAGAACTGTATAAAAACAGTTCTGTGGTTCAAGCATGTAGGGCTGGGTGACGTCGATGGCACCTGGGTTGAGGGCGCGGATTTAGGCAACACCCCTACAGTCTTTTCAAGACTGTGTTTATTAGCTGGCTTTGAGATGTATATTAATATACCTATTCACATTTTCTTGAAAATGTATTTGGTGGTTGTGTAGTGGACATTGTCACAAACCGGGCCGCACGGCCGTGACAAAGAGGGAGACGCACACCAATCAAGCTTAATTAGCAAATAGTTTATTCATTTTTAAAAAAAAGAACATAAGAAAAGAAAAACTTATACAGCAAAATGTATGTGACATCCATCAGTACAGTAGCTTAAGTGAGTGGATGAGTGGAAGAGAGTGAAATGCATGTGTTGTTGTTTGCTGTAAAACAAAAAAAAACAAATCAAAAACCAAAAGCGTAGCTCAGAGAGAGAGAGGGGGGGGGGGGCAGCAAGAGGAGTTTTATTTTTTATTAACCACACAAGGCCCCTGTGCATGTGTGTGTGTCATCGACGAACCCCACCCAGGTGTCTTCTCTCTGCTGATGACTCTGCACACCCACCCCACCCTGCCCAGGAGGCAGCCACACAACAACCAACAGGGCAGGGGGGGCGGTAACATACCTGTGGTCACATCCTGCTTTGTCTGTACCGTTAGAACAGGATGTACCGTTAAAACAGGATGTACCGTTAAAACAGGATGTATTCTTCTGGTATTTTCTCATTAATAGAAACATGCTAACATCACATCAGAAATTCAGGAGCCAGTTTAATTTTTCTCATCTTAACAGAATGATGATGTTATTTTGTCCAGCCTCATCTTTGACTCACTCACTCATTCATCCATCATGTACACATCCAATCACCATTTCATCTCAACGAATCAAGAGTGGCCCACAGCAGCCAGCAGTATGCAGTATACTGACAAGAGTGGCCCACAGCACTCTGCAGTATGCAGTATACTGACAAGAGTGGCCCACAGCAGCCAGCAGTATGCAGTATACTGACAAGAGTGGCCCACAGCAGCCAGCAGTATGCAGTATACTGACAAGAGTGACCCGCAGCAGCCAGCAGTATGTAGTATACTGACAAGAGTGGCCCACAGCAGCCTGCAGTATGCAGTATACTGACGTCACCCTGGAGGCTTACCATTGATTTGTTTGCGTCACCAGATCTGATGGTTGACTTGGGCCCTACCCTCACCATCGCGCTCCCGTTTCAAAAGGCCCTCTTTGGGGCGCTAGCTAATACCCACGCTGCCGCTATTCAGCTGGTTAGCGAATAGCAGGAGGAGTGTACAGGCTAGGCAGCTGTAGGTAGTGGCGTCTATTGGCCAAATCCTGTTACAGCGTTCGACTGAAGCGCTGGTCACGGCTACAACGATTCGCCCATCGGGCCGGGCCCTGAATCCGGACCGTGGCTGGGATCCCCTCCAACAGAGGGGACAGCAGGAGCGAGGCATGTGCCCCGATGGTGGGAGAAGAGGGAAGTTTGGGAAGAGCTATGGG
>CM040395.1:150212555-150310055 GCA_022702515.1 Ilyophis sp. 1 JC-2022
GAGCACAGGTGTTTATTGCCCTAGCTCAGAAACTCGAGGAGCTCAGGTGTTTATTCCCCAGCTCAGAAACTCGAGGAGCACAGGTGTTTATTCCCCTAGCTCAGAAACTCGAGGAGCTCAGGTGTTTATTCCCCAGCTCAGAAACTCGAGGAGCACAGGTGTTTATTCCCCTAGCTCAGAAACTCGAGGAGCTCAGGTGTTTATTCCCCAGCTCAGAAACTCGAGGAGCACAGGTGTTTATTGCCCTAGCTCAGAAACTCGAGGAGCACAGGTGTTTATTGCCCTAGCTCAGAAACTCGAGGAGCACAGGTGTTTATTCCCCTAGCTCAGAAACTCGAGGAGCTCAGGTGTTTATTCCCCTATCTAGTCACGTTTCTTTAAAAGTCATGAGCAAAGTCCTGAGCCGGACACAGAAAACAGCGCCTGTAGACATGCTGGGCTCATCAGTTAGGCTAGTCTGGTGAAGCCGTGACTGAGAGACAGTGCCCTGGGTAAAACCCGCCCTCTCTCTCTGTATTCCACTTCTCTCTCTTTCCCCCTCTCCTTCTCTATCTCTCCCTCCCTCTTTCTCTCTCTCTCTCTCTCTCTCTCTCTCTCTCTCACTCTCTCTATCCCTCTATCTCTCTCTTTCTCTCCCTCCCTCTTTCCCCCCTCTCTCTCTCCCCCTCTCCTTTCCCAGCTCCCTCTCTCTCTCACTCCCTCTCTCTCTCTCACTCTCTCTATCCCTCTATCTCTCTCTTTCTCTCCCTCCCTCTTTCCCCCTCTCTCTCTCCCCCTCTCCTTTCCCAGCTCCCTCCCTCTCTCCCCCTCTCTCCCTCTCTCTCTCTCTCCCTCGCTCTCCCTCTCTCTCTGTAGTACTAGCAGATGAGTCATGGCTTCGGCCATAATGACAGTGGAGATGCTTTGAGTTTTCAGTAAAGGGAATGTTTTCAGCTCGCCAACATATTACCCATGTTAAATACGAACTGCTGTCCCGATGTGTGTGTGTGTGCGCGTACACATGAGTGTGTGTGGGCATATGTGTGTGTGTGCATGAGTGTGTGTGTATGTATGCATGTGTGTGTGTGTGTGCATGTTCAAATTCTCCCAGCCTGCCTCAGTTCTGCTGAAAGCATAGCCAATCAGGTCCGTCGTATTACATTCCAAATGCAGTGACGCTCTTCACAGATTGGCTGCAGGTAGAGATCCAGGCTGGAGAAGGGCCTATCACAGCAAACCTACAGGAGGAAATCACCCCGGAGACTGATACTGTAAACAACAGGGTACCAGCATAGAGATGGGCCTACCTGCCAGTAACACTGGGCTGTCAAACAACATGGAAACACAAACACATGCACACACACACATGCACACACACACATGCAAACACACACACACACACACACACACGCAAATGCACACACTCATGTGTGATTATGCACTGCCTTCACATTGGGAGAAAAATGTCTTTAATAGCCATCCTGTCTGTAAATAGAACAAAGTGAGGTCGTTAGTCCTCATCAACATGAAAGCCCTTTTGGTGCACAGATTCATTTCTAGTTCCAAGAACATATACTGTACAGTTGTAGCCCGAGTTGGGCATCATAACAGGGGGGGGTTGGGTGAACATAGGCTTCTTTGACTCTCACAAAAACAGAAATATGAGAGAGACGGTGTTTCTGAGACTGTTTCTGTATTTTGGAAGGAAGCAGGTGTTGGTATCCATATCCAAAATCCCAAAATTTGACCTTCGCTTCACAACTACGGCAGTCCTGTAAATTTGTATTTTTGGACTTTGGACTAATCCTGTATATGTATATCCAATTTCTTTCATGTATTATTGACATATATCTACAATATTCAATGGTATCAAGTTTATTTAAACTGTTTGATGGAAATAATTTGTATCTGTCACTCAGAATGGCATTTTAATTGTGTACATGTGCAAAAGGTTGATTTTCTGAGTGAGGCCAATATCTCTGCATCCGAACACACTTTACATAAAACCCAAGTCAATCTTAAGCAGTTTAGTCTTATATTCACAAACGTACAATAACATCTTATTTCTATTACTTTTTTGCCAAATAAGACAATTTTGTGATAATTTTACTAATTTCAAGATTTGCCAATGAGGTACGAATTTCACTGGTCAAGCAAAAAGTAACTTACAACAAGCTACTATTTTCTACTTGAGCGAAGAAAATAAGATTTTAAGTCACATTACAAGACTAAAACACTTTTTTGCAGTGTACTACCAGGGAAGAAACGGAACCTAACATACAGCTAATGAGTATTGTACTATTTTGTGAATGTATTTCTGAAAAGCACATTTGTATTTGATATGCGGTTTATTGACCTCGGTGAGGACAGTTCTGTGGCGGGTTCTCGGTGAATAAGGAATTCATGGCTTCCGAGTTCCTGCTACAGAAATGCCGATTGATTTATACAGTGTATTTAGTATATATATAAATAAAATGTTTCTTTGATTTCTTTATATTTCAATATAGATGGTTGTCATTACTTTTCAGCCATTGTTTTGTGAAGGATCTATGTTTACAGTTATCTGTGTGAAGGACCAATAAAAACTATTGATGCTTTTTAATAAAATGTCAGCCAAGCTTTATGGTGACTGTTCAGCTTTATTTAATCCTACAGACCAGTGATGTTGTCCTAGTCCCGCCTGTCTGTAGTTTTTGATTATTGAACTTTTAAAACCTTCTTGTAAATGTAAGGGGAATAAAACTAGGGGGGTTTAGCACATTAGATCCCTGGAACTGATTAGAGAGACCGTCCATTTGTACCCACAGGCTGGCATTGCTATCCTTAAACAGGGCCGAATGGAAACCACCCACCCTACTTCTTGGATTTTCAGCTTCTAATCTGTGATATCATCAGCAAGAGATCACAATTTAAGTATGGTACTTAAAGATTCTTACAAATAAGAGAGAGGTGAAGGTTGGTGTTAACACATTAAACCTTTTGTTGAAATGTGAAATTTGTTGTTTTGTCGTTTCAAACTTTAATGTCACTGATATACTGCTTGTTTGGGCTCAGTTGGGAGAGTGTTAGACTGGAGATCTAGCAGTCCCTGGTTCTATCCTGGGTTTTGGCACACTGGCTTGTTTCTTGTATTGTCCCATGTTCATGATTAGTACTATGTTATCTGCACATGTTCACGGTTGGTATTATGTTATGTGTACATGTTCATGGTTGTTATGCTATCTGTATGTGTTTATGGTTGGTATTATGTTATCTGTACGTGTTTATGGTTGGTATTGTATTATCTATGTGTTTACGGTTGGTATTATGTTATCTGTACGTGTTTATGGTTGGTATTATGTTATCTGTGTGTGTTTACGGTTGGTATTATGTTATCTGTACGTGTTTATGGTTGGTATTATGTTATCTGTACGTGTTCATGGTTGGTATTATGTTAAGTGTATGTGTACATGGTTGGTGTTATGTTATGTGTATGTGTGCACGGTTGGTATTATGTTATCTTTGCGTGTTCACAGTTGGCATTATGTTATGTGTACATGTTCATGGTTGTTATTATGTTATCTGGATATGTGTGTGTTCGGTAATGTGTTATGTGTACATGTTCACAATTGGTATTGAGTTATCTGTCCGTGTTTACGGTTGGTATTATGTTATATGTACGTGTTTACGGTTGGTATTATGTTATCTGTACATGTTTACCGTTAGTATTATGTTATCTGTGTGTGTTTACAGTTGGTATTATGTTACATGTACGTGTTTACGGTTGGTATTATGTTATCTGTGTGTTTATGGTTGGTATTATGTTATCTGTACGTGTTTATGGTTGGTATTATGTTATTTGTACGTGTTTCCGGTTGGTATTATGTTATCTGTATGTGTTTACGGTTGGTATTATGTTATCTGTACATGTTTACAGTTGGTATTATGTTATCTGTATGTGTTTATGGTTGGTATTATGTTATCTCTATGTGTTTATGGTTGGTATTATGTTATCTGTACGTGTTTATTGTTGGTATTATGTTATCTGTACGTGTTTATTGTTGGTATTATGTTATCTGTGCGTGTGCATAGTTGGCATTGTGGTTTTGAGGTTAGCATAGTCCACTTCACTCCACTTCTGTTCCATTTTATGTGCAAAACCCTTTTTACAGAGACACTGACACATTACAGAAAACAGCTCAAAATCCTCCAAAAAACTAGCAAGTGAGGATAAAGAACACAAAGACTCAAACAGTGGAGAGAAAATAAATCTGGGGAGGATCCCGGGGTATAGAGGGGGACCCCATCTTCCGCTGGCTGGCCCGGTGTCAGTAGTTAGGCTAAAGTTAACAGGGACTCTATTGAAGCAAAGAAACAAAGTGGTTGTGCAAGTTATAGCCTGAAGTATCAAACTAGCTGGTAAAATATACAGTCCAAGCAAATAAATGTAAATTAATACATAGATCAGGAGCGGTGAGGTGATGTGTGTTACATTGAGTGCTTTAGTCATGTTGTTGTGTGTACAGGTTTGTAAATGTTGTTACACAGGCCGGTGCTGTTGCTCATATACTCAGAAAGGTCTGATACTCCATGTGGTCACTCTTCTCTTTGAATCAAACAATGAAGCAAGTTGTGAAAGTGCCCTGAAACTGCTGGCCAATCAGCTGCACAGAAACCTCAGCTGCACAATACTGCCCCCTGCAGGATCCTCTGCAGCTCTGCAGCTCTGGTGTGTCCAACAGGAAGAGGGAAGTAGGTTCTCCTAAACAGACTGCAACACTTTGAGTGTGGAAGAAAAACATTTGTGCAATGATGTTATTAATAAGGGCGGGGCAACTCACAAACTGAACAGAGAAACAACAACAGAGGAGCCACAGTTCAGTGTCGGGAAAAGAAAAGTGTGGAAACTAAAAGTGACCGAAGAGTGACCCCTGATTAGGTATAAAACAAATTCAAACCAAAGGTGTGCATTAAAACTGATTATTTGAGAAATGCTGTAGACTGCATTTCAAACTTTTGAATAATTTGAACTTTGGTTTGCAGTCACGGTGAATAACTATTCAGGATCACACCTGGCTGTACAGACCTGGCTGTACAGACAAGGCTGTTGACCAATAAAAAAGAGGGAAACATCCAATAAAAATAAGATTGTGGAGTGGGGAGGGGTAGGAAGACTGGAAATAACAAGACAAGGCAAGACGGTGACGTCACACAGTGTTTTATACCTGTAGAGAAATCCAGTTCTGCAGGTAGTTCATACATACCAGTTATGGGCTGGAAATCCCTCCCCAAGATCTGGGTGTAAATCTCTATTAAGATTTCTAGTTCTATTACTGGGCATAAGTGCTCTAGCTCTGAGACAGAATGGCGTCTGGATCTTCTCTCCTGGAAGAGGAGCTCTCCTGTCCTGTGTGCACTGATATCTTCAGGGATCCTGTTGTCCTGAGATGCAGTCACAGCTTCTGTAAGGCCTGTCTGCAGCTGTGCTGGGAACAGAAGGGATCTCAGGAGTGCCCAGTTTGCAGGAGAAGATCTTCTATGGATGACCCTCCTCTCAGTTTGTCTCTGAGGAATACCTGTGAGGCGTTCTTAAAGGAGAGAAGTCAGAGAGCTAAAGCAGGATCTGAAGCGCTCTGCAGTCTGCACAGTGAGAAACTCAAACTCTTCTGTTTGGAGGATCAAATACCCGTCTGCTTTGTCTGTCAAACTTCAGAAAAACATGAAAACCACAAACTGCGACCAGTTCAGGAAGCTGCTCACACGTATAAGGTAATTCTCAGATAAAATAATTCACATTTTACCTTCTTCTTTATTGCTTGTAAGAATTTTCAGTTTTATTTAGTAAACTATTGGGATTTACTAAAAGTGCTTTGAGGTCGTCCAGCAACTTTATCATAGTCTATCACACACTTGGAAGTGGTATTCTAAGCAAATAGTTCATTTTGAATTAATCTGTTTGATGTAAAAAGGAATACCTTGTGATTTTTTCATAAATATCACTTCAATTTGATGACACTTTCTTAATCAGTGAATCAAAACTTTTAATATTTAACAGACAGAACTTTATAAAATGACGAGTTCTCAGGCCTGACTGCTGTTTGAGCTCCTCACTATGTGTCACATGACTGACAGACACGAGGGAGGGGCAGAGCCAGCGTCAGGCTCACTATGTGTCACATGACTGACAGACACGAGGGAGGGGCAGAGCCAGCGTCAGGCAGTGGAGGGGGCGGGTACTCTTTAGATGGCAATGTTATATTTATTCTGTTTTAAATTTTAAAACCATAGCCAGGAGACCAGTCCAATGCTGATCCAGGAGGCTTTTCAGAAGGGATTACCTTCACCTTATTGAATGGATATAATGGCCCTACTGAATGAATTTTACAGCTCGCCACGAATGTCAAAGAGGTCAGCAACTGCTTCTTGGTCTGACAGGGCCTGAATGAGCACAAGATGCAGATGGTGGTTAAGAAGCAATGTACATAAGGATGCTCTCTGCCCAGTCTCTCCTGCAGTAGTGTGGAGGCCTCCATACCTTCTGACCTGAGGGAAGCACTATCATAACGTTACAGTCCGTGATAGACCAAGAAATACATGCTTATTTCAGTGAATTCTTACAGAAAATTAGCAAAAACAGACATTAGGAAACATTCATGCATCAGTGTTTAGCAGGTTTATCATATTTTGAGCCCCAGGAATGGACCTTTAAATCTGGGACATTTTAATTATGAAACCTTTGTAAATTGAATTTGACTAGTCCTACCTGTTTACCTGGCTGGCATGTCCTGTCACTGCACTGATATGTGACCTGAGTCTCCATTCTGGCTCCCCTCTGTCTGAGCAGGGGCTCTTGTGCTGTCTGTGTAGGCAGTGAAGTTTACTGTCGGTCTGTTTCCTCAGTAAAGTGTGGACTCTCATTTCTTTCCAGGAGAAACTCAGGACTGCACTGGCTCCACTGCAGGAGAAGCTAGACGCCTTTAATGCAGTGAAACTAGTCTGTGATCAAACAGCAGAGCACATCAAGGTACTGTACTGAGGCCTTTAAACCACAGTGTTGAAAATGCAGCACTGGATTGTGCTGAAATGATGGTGAATAATGTTTATTCCAGAGCCAGGCTCAGCACACAGAGAGACAGATAAAGATGGAGTTTGAGAAACTTCAGCAGTTCCTGAAAGATGAAGAGGCAGCCAGGATCACTGCACTGAGGGAGGAAGAGGAGCAGAAGAGTCAGATGATGAAGGAGAAGATTGAGAAGATGACAGAAGAGATATCATCCCTTTCAGAACAAATCAGAGCCATAGAACAGGAGCTGGGAGCTGAAGACGTCTCATTCCTGCAGGTAAGTCATGTGTCATAATCACACATAAAACATGTTTGTCAATCAAGTCAAATATTAATATGTTTTATTTATACTATTTTCAAGGTCTGATTATTGGCTATAATTATATAAATACACTCTTATTCACTTATTTCAGAGCTACAAAGATGTGGAGAAACGGTATGAACTCCAACCTCTCTATTTAATCTTTTAATCTCACCTTCCTTTCTCTCTATTTAATTTCTCTCCTTTTTCTTTTCAATTAAAATATAATAGAGAGTTTATAATCACTGTAGCGTTTGACCAATGATCAGTAAAATGAGAGCAGAAAAATTCAAACAAGAATCTTTCAAACCTAAAACAGTTATCATATAAAATTATACCACTGATCACAGTTAATTAGTTATAGTAATAATACAATCACACACACACACACACACACACACACACACACACACACACACACACACACACACACACACACACACACACACACACACACACACACACACACACACACACACTCCTGTGAGTGTGTCCCTCAGTGGGGTCGGGCTGCTTCATATCTGGCAGCCAGTGGGGCTGTGTGGCAGAACGCTGGGAGGGATGGAGTCATTTTCTTACAGAATGAAGATCTGATGTTGGTGCTGATAATCTTCTATGGTAATGAAGCCAAGCCCACAGCACAAATGACTCCTGAATATTATTGCAGAGCCCAGTGCACACTGGCGGATCCAGAGAAGGTCTCAGGAGCGCTGATTAATGTGGCCAAGCACCTGGGCAATCTGAAGTACAGAGTGTGGGAGAAGATGCTGGGGACTGTTCAATACAGTGAGTACTGGGGGCAGGGAGCTCCACATTGTCACTGTACAGAGGGAATCTTCAGCATCCTTTCCACAAGCTGATAAAGCCAGTCAGAGTCATATTGGTCCTGTCTGTGTAAGAGCCCTGGAGTGAAGAGACTGAGCGCCAGTCTTTAATCTCACTGATGCTCATAATAAAATGTTGCTTTAAGAGTGATACTGTATTTAAGGGGAAGGACAGGAGCTACACAAACACTGACAGGCTTTGCTCTCACAATAATAATACAACATGGGACATATACAAAATATTATTAGCTTTTAGTTCTGGTGCTTCTCACACATGTATCTGAGGCTATAAAGGTTGTGTTTGTGAAACCCAGTTTATATCATTAGGAGCCCATTGTGTCTGACGGTTTCCCTTTGTGCAGATCAGTGCTGACGTCTCATTCTCTGTCCCTTCAGCTCCCGTGACTCTGGACCCAAGCACAGCACATCCCAAACTCTCACTGTCTGAGGATCTTACCAGTGTGAGAGACAGTGGTGAGAGACAGCAGGTTCCTGATAATCCAGAGAGATTTGATGGGTACGGGTGGGTGTTGGGCTCTGAGGGATTCAGCTCAGGGAGACACTGCTGGGATGTAGAAGTGGGGGATGAGATCTGGGTGGTGGGTGTGGTTAAAGAGTCAATCAGCAGAAAAGGGTTATTCAGTCTGAGCCCAGCAGGAGGAGTGTGGGGTATATATCAGCACAATGGGACATACGCAGCCCTGACCTTCCCACTTACAGCCCTCACTGTGCAGAGGAAGGTCCAGAGGGTCAGAGTGCAGCTGGACTGGGACAGGGGGGAGGTGTCATTCTCTGACCCCAGTAACAACACTCCTCTCTACACTTTTAAACGCTCTTTCACTGAGAGAGTGTTTCCATTCTTCCGTCCTGGTTCTCTACAGATCTGTCCACTGAAGGTGTCTGTAAGAGTGGAATAGCAGTCTGGGTTTTGGGCAAGGATCAGGTGAAAAGACAGATTTTTGTCACTTCTGACAAACTTTGTGGGTTTATTTGCGGATTAAAATATAATTTATGTAATTTAATTAATGTAACTTTATGATGTTAGAATTGCAATTAAAGTTGAGGTAAATAAATGCACCAGTGGAATCACTCCAGAGTGCTGCTCTTTTCCTGACCCGTCACCAGTGTGTCTCCCAGGTGTGTGATGAGGTAAGTCTCTCTCTCCAGTGCAGTATGAACACAGACAGAGACAAATACACCTGCTTATACGCTGAGTTTGGGTTCATTCAAAACTCACTGGAGCTGATCTGAGATCAGTTGATAAACGCAGATACGCCCAGTGCCCCCAGATGGCGCTGTGAACTCTGAGAGTGAAGGAAATGTCTGTGGTCATACTCACTCTGTCCACAAGAGGGCGACTAAAGCTGTGCTGAGGTGTTGGAAGAAGCCCTGGCTCTACCAGGGGTGGATTCCAATCGCTTATTTTATCTATCTTCTTCTCCTCGGGAAATCGATCGAGGTTCGCCATCTTTAAGGACATTCCAAACTGCTAAATGCTCCTCGGAAGAACGAGGAGTGGGGAACGAGGAGGCTCCCGGAGTATGCTTCAGTGAGGAAACAAAAGTGTAGCTTTTGCGGAAGCCTTTTCTCAGAACGTGTGCCGTGCATAAATTATCCACCACTCTCCACATCTGCCACGTCGCAGGCACACCTCTACACAAATGCAATTTTACCATTTTTTTTCATTTATTATAAAGTGTATAAAAACATATTTTTCAAAAAGCTTTTGAGTAGGTGATTTTTCTGACAAATGGGGGCACTTAAAATCCCAGGATGAACCTTTTATTCCCGGGGTTTAGCTGAGGGGATTCGGGAGCACCCTCATCCATCTTCTCACTCTGCAGCTCAATACTGCCCCCTGCAGGATCCTCTCACTCTGCAGCTCAATACTGCCCCCTGCAGGATCCTCTCACTCTGCAGCTCAATACTGCCCCCTGCAGGATCATCTCACTCTGCAGCTCAATACTGCCCCCTGCAGGATCCTCTCACTCTGCAGCTCAATACTGCCCCCTGCAGGATCCTCTCACTCTGCAGCTCAATACTGCTCCCTGCAGGATCCTCTCACTCTGCAGCTCAATACTGCCCCCTGTAGGATCCTCACTCTGCAGCTCAATACTGCCCCCTGCAGGATCCTCTCACTCTGCAGCACAATACTGCCCCCTGCAGGATCCTCTCACTCTGCAGCACAATACTGCCCCCTGCAGAATTCTCTCACTCTGCAGCTCAATACTGCCCCCTGCAGGATCCTCTCACTCTGCAGCACAATACTGCCCCCTGCAGGATCCTCTCACTCTGCAGCTCAATACTGCCCCCTGTAGGATCCTCTCACTCTGCAGCTCAATACTGCCCCCTGCAGGATCCTCTCACTCTGCAGCTCAATACTGCCCCCTGCAGGATCCTCTCACTCTGCAGCTCAATACTGCCCGCTGCAGGATCCTCTCACTCTGCAGCACAATACTGCCCCCTGCAGGATCCTCTCACTCTGCAGCTCAATACTGCCCCCTGCAGGATCCTCTCACTCTGCAGCTCAATACTGCTCCCTGCAGGATCCTCTCACTCTGCAGCTCAATACTGCCCCCTGTAGGATCCTCTCACTCTGCAGCTCAAAACTGCCCCCTGCAGGATCCTCTCACTCTGCAGCTCAATACTGCCCCCTGCAGGATCCTCTCACTCTGCAGCTCAATACTGCCCCCTGTAGGATCCTCTCACTCTGCAGCTCAATACTACCCCCTGCAGGATCCTCTCACTCTGCAGCTCAATACTGCCCCCTGCAGGATCCTCTCACTCTGCAGCTCAATACTGCCCCCTGCAGGATCCTCTCACTCTGCAGCTCAATACTGCCCCCTGCAGGATCCTCTCACTCTGCAGCACAATACTGCCCCCTGCAGGATCCTCTCACTCTGCAGCACAATACTGCCCCCTGCAGGATCCTCTCACTCTGCAGCACAATACTGCCCCCTGCAGGATCCTCTGCAGCTCAATACTGCCCCCTGCAGGATCCTCTGCAGCTCTGCAGCTCTGGTGTGTCCAACAGGAAGAGGGAAGCAGTTCTCCTAAACAGACTGCAACACTTTGAGTGTGGAAGAAAACATTTGTGCAATGATGTTAATAATAAGGGCGGGGCAATTCACAAACTGAACAGAGAAACAACAACAGAGAAGCCACAGTTCAGTGTCGGGGGGAAAAAAGTGTGGAAGCTAAAAGTGACCGAAGAGTGACCCCTGATTTGATATAAAACAAATTCAAACGTGTTTAACGTTCAAATTTAACGTGTGCGTTAAAAACGGATTATTTGAGAAATGCTGTAGACTGCATTTCAAACTGTGGCGAAGCGAGTTATACCGCTCGTGGAATAACCACCCAGAGTCAAAATTTTTTCTTAACGGTGCGTTTATTCGTAAAACCCACACACTCTTACAGGCTAATTCCTCGTCCTCTTCTGTCCCAGCTCCTTTTGAGGATCTCAGGCTCACTGTTGAACAATCAAGGCAATTGGTTAATTGATAACAACAATCCTATAATCAATCGTCACCAATTGCCCAATTGCCGACAGCTGTGCCGGCTCCCTAAACCACCCGCGTTCACTCTCTCTCTTGCTAGCTGCGCCTAAAACCACGCCCCCCTACCACACAAATGTTTGAATAATTTGAACTTTGGTTTGCAGTCGTGGTGAATCACTATTCAGGACCACACCTGGCTGTACAGACAAGGCTGTTGACCAATAAAAAAGAGGGAAACATCCAATAAAAATAAGATTGTGGAGTGGGGGAGGGGTAGGAAGACTGGAAATAACAACACAAGACGGTGATGTCACACAGTGTTTTATACCTGTAGAGCAGGGGTGGCCAATTCCAGGCCTCGCGGGCCGGTGTGTATGCAGGTTTTTACTGCCACCAGTTACCACGGTTCAATCAGCTAATTAGTCATACACACAATCACCGATTCACTTGTAAATTACAGAACGATAAAATGCTACAATACACGCATTGACGCATACCGGCACAAGAACATTCATCAGCTGCTTTTCATATCGCGGATATGTAGATTAAAATATCAGATCGTGTAAACGATTGGGCTAATTAAATAATTGTTAACTGGCGGCAGCAAAAACCTGCATACACACCGGCCCGCGAGGCCTGGAATTGGCCACCCCTGCTGTAGAGAAATCCAGTTCTGCAGGTAGTTCATACCTACCAGTTATGGGCTGGACATCCCTCCCCTGGATCTGGGTGTAAATCTCTATTAATATTCCTAGTTCTATTACTGGGCATAAGTGCTCTAGCTCTGAGACAGAATGGCGTCTGGATCTTCTCTCCTGGAAGAGGAGCTCTCCTGTCCTGTGTGCACTGATATCTTCAGGGATCCTGTTGTCCTGAGATGTAGTCACAGCTTCTGTAAGGCCTGTCTGCAGCAGTGCTGGGAACAGAAGGGATCTCGAGAATGCCCAAATTGCAGGAGAAGATCTTCTATGGAACATCCTCCCCTTAACCTGTCTCTGAGGAATACCTGTGAGGCGTTCTTAAAGGAGAGAAGTCAGAGAGCTAAAGCAGGATCTGAAGTGCTCTGCAGTCTGCACAGTGAGAAACTCAAACTCTTCTGTTTGGAGGATCAAATACCCGTCTGCCTTGTCTGTCAAACTTCAGAAAAACATGAAAACCACAAACTGCGACCAGTTCAGGAAGCTGCTCACACGTATAAGGTAATTCTCAGATAAAATAATTCACATTTTATCTAATTCTTTATTGCTTGTAAGAATTTTCAGTTTTATTTTGTAAACTCACTGGGATTCAAAATTATTGGGATTTACTAAAAGTACTTTATCATAGTCTATCACACACTTCGAAGTGGTATTCTAAGCAAATGGTTCATTTTGATTTAATCTGTTTGATGTAAAAAGGAATACCTTGTGATTTTTTCAAAAATATCACTTCAATTTGACGACACTTTCTTAATCAGTGAATCAAAACTTTTAATATTTAACAGACAGAACTTTATAAAATGACGAGTTCTCAGGCCTGACTGCTGTTTGAGCTCCTCACTATGTGTCACATGACTGACAGACACGAGGGAGGGGCAGAGCCAGCGTCAGGCTCACTATGTGTCACATGACTGACAGACACGAGGGAGGGGCAGAGCCAGCGTCAGGCTCACTATGTGTCACATGACTGACAGACACGAGGGAGGGGCAGAGCCAGCGTCAGGCTCACTATGTGTCACATGACTGACAGACACGAGGGAGGGGCAGAGCCAGTGTCAGGCAGTGGAGGGGGCGGGTACTCTTCAGATGGCAATGTTATATTTATCCTGTTTTAAATTTTAAAACCATAGCCAGGAGACCAGTCTAATGCTGATCCAGGAGGCTTTTCAGAATGGATTACCTTCACCTTATTGAATGGATATAATGGCCCTACTGAATTAATTTTAAAGCTCGCCACAAATGTCAAAGAGGTCAGCAACTGCTTCTTGGGCTGACAGGGCCTGAATGAGCACAAGATGCAGATGGTGGTTAAGAAGCAATGTACATAAGGATGCTCTCTGCACAGTCTCTCCTGCAGTAGTGTGGAGGCCTCCATACCTTCTGACCTGAGGGAAGCACTATCATAACGTTACAGTCCGTGAAACATAGGCCAAGAAATACATGCTTATTTCAGTGAATTCTTACAGAAACTTAGCGAAAACAGACATTAGGAAACATTCATGCATCAGTGTTTAGCAGGTTTATCATATTTTGAGCCCCAGGAACGGACCTTTAAATCTGGGACATTTTAATTATGAAACCTTTGTCAATTTAATTTGACTAGTCATACCTGTTTACCTGGCTGGCATGTCCTGTCACTGCACTGATATGTGACCTGAGTCTCCATTCTGGCTCCCCTCTGTCTGAGCAGGGGCTCTTGTGCTGTCTGTGTAGGCAGTGAAGTTTACTGTCGGTCTGTTTCCTCAGTAAAGTGTGAACTCTCATTTCTTTCCAGCAGAAAGTCAGGACTGCACTGGCTCCACTGCAGGAGAAGCTACAAGCCTTTAATGAAGTGAAACTAGTCTGTGATCAAACAGCAGAGCACATCAAGGTACTGTACTGAGGCCTTTAAACCACAGTGTTGAAAATGCAGCACTGGATTGTGCTGAAATGATGGTGAATAATGTTTATTCCAGAGCCAGGCTCAGCACACAGAGAGACAGATAAAGATGGAGTTTGAGAAACTTCAGCAGTTCCTGAAAGATGAAGAGGCAGCCAGGATCACTGCACTGAGGGAGGAAGAGGAGCAGAAGAGTCAGATGATGAAGGAGAAGATTGAGAAGATGACAGAAGAGATATCATCCCTTTCAGAACAAATAAGAGCCATAGAACAGGAGCTGGGAGCTGAAGACGTCTCATTCCTGCAGGTAAGTCATGTGTCATAATCACACATAAAACATGTTTTTCAATATTGTCAGATATTAACATGTTTTATTTATACAGTTTTACAGTTCTGATTATTGGCTATAATGATATAAATTCACTCTTATTCTCTTATTTCAGAGCTACAAAGACATGGAGAAACGATATGAACTCCAACCTCTCTATTTAATCTTTTAATCTCACCTTCCTTTCTCTCTATTTAATTTCTCTCCTTTTTCTGTTCAATTAAAATATAGGAGAGAGTTTATAAGCACTGTAGCGTTTGACCAATGATCAGTAAAATGAGAGCAGAAAAATTCAAACAAGAATCTTTCAAACATAAAACAGTTATTATATAAAATTATACCACTGATCACAGTTAATTAGTTATAGTAATAATACAATCACACACACACGCACACTCTCCTGTGAGTGTGTCCCTCAGTGGGGTCGGGCTGCTTCATATCTGGCAGCCAGTGGGGCTGTGTGGCAGAACGCTGGGTGGGATGGAGACATTTTCTTACAGAATGAAGATCTGATGTTGGTGCTGATAATCTTCTATGGTAATGAAGCCAAGCCCACAGCACAAGTGACTCCTGAATATTATTGCAGAGCCCAGTGCACACTGGCGGATCCAGAGAAGGTCTCAGGAGCGCTGATTGATGTGGCCAAGCACCTGGGCAATCTGAAGTACAGAGTGTGGGAGAAGATGCTGGGGACTGTTCAATACAGTGAGTACTGGGGGCAGGGAGCTCCACATTGTCACTGTACAGAGGGAATCTTCAGCATCCTTTCCACAAGCTGATAAAGCCAGTCAGTCATATTGGTCCTGTCTGTGTAAGAGCCCTGGAGTGAAGAGACTGAGCACCAGTCCTTAATCTCACTGATGCTCATAATAAAATGCTGCTTTAAGAGTGATACTGTATTTAAGGGGAAGGACAGGCGCTACACAAACACTGACAGGCTTTGCTCTTACAATGATAATACAACATGGGACATATACGAAATATTATTAGCTTTTAGTTCTGGTGCTTCTCACACATGTATCTGAGGCTATAAAGGTTGTGTTTGTGAAACCCAGTTTATATCATTAGGAGCCCATTGTGTCTGACGGTTTCTCTTTGTGCAGATCAGTGCTGACGTCTCATTCTCTGTCCCTTCAGCTCCTGTGACTCTGGACCCAAACACAGCACATCCTGACCTCTTACTGTCTGAGGATCTGACCAGTGTGAGACGCAGTAGTGAGAGACAGCAGGTTCCTGATAATCCAGAGAGATTTGATAGGCGGGGTGTTTGCTGGGCTCTGAGGGATTCAGCTCAGGGAGACACTGCTGGGATGTAGAAGTAGGGGGTGAGCTCTGGGTGGTGGGTGTGATTAAAGAGTCCATCAGCAGGAAAGGGTTATTCACTCTGAGCCCAGCAGGGGGATTGTGGGGTATATATCAGCACAATGGGGAATATGGAGCCCTGACCTCCCCACTTACAGCCCTCACTGTGCAGAGGAAACTCCAGAGGGTCAGAGTGCAGCTGGACTGGGACAGGGGGGAGTTGTCATTCTCTGACCCCAGTAACAACACTCCTCTCTACACTTATAAACACTCTTTCACTGAGAGAGTGTTTCCATTCTTCCGTCCTGGTTCTCTACAGATCTGTCCACTGAAGGTGTCTGTAAGAGTGGAATAGCAGTCTGGGTTTTGGGCAAGGATCAGGTGAAAAGATTGTGTTTTGTCACTTCTGACAAACGTGGGTTTATTTGCGGATTCAAATATAATTTATGTAATTTTATTAATGTAACTTTATGATGTTAGAATTGCAATTAAAGTTGAGGTAAATAAATGCACCAGTGGAATCACTCCAGAGTGCTGCTCTTTTCCTGACCCGTCACCAGTGTGTCTCCCAGGTGTGTGAGGAGGTAAGTCTCTCTCCAGTGCAGTGTGTCTCCCAGGTGTGTGATGAGGTAAGTCTCTCTCTCCTGTAACGCAGAGTTTTTAACTGGTTTTGAAATTGAGTGCAATTAAGTTTTATAAGTGATTATGTTGTGTTCTAGGTAATTCCTTTAGTTAGGTCCTTTTTAGTTCACCCTCCGGGGTTTTTAAAAATGATTTCAGTGATTGAGAATGTGTGCGATTGGCCCAGACAGTTTTTGTGTGCATTGAAGAATCATTTTGAATATTAACAGAAGTTTTTGATGAACAACTGCCGCTGGCGACATCGCCTGCTTCGGAGAAGAGTGTGCTCGTTTACGCTCTCCTGCAATGACTGCGCGTTCATGCTGTTTTGTCTTAAAATGAAGGGATTCTTTGTCTCCCATATCCATGTTCTGTTAGCCCACAAGAGGGCGCCAAAAGCCTGAGATTAATTCTGAGGTCTGGTCTGTGGAGTGAGCGAATATCTGAGTTTAACTCATCATTTAAATCTAATCTGCGTTGAGCACTGTGGCTGTTTGAGTCTGTAGTGTTCAAAGTTTGCCTTCAATTATGTAAAAAATTACAATAATAAAATAAAAAAGGGTTTTCTCTCACATTTTCTTAGGAGATGCCTCATTTCAAGTCTTATCAAGTACAACACTTAGTAAATGCAGCCATGAAAAGCTTGGTTATTCTGTGAATTAAGCTTGATAGTTTTGGTGATTGGATTATGTACAGCTTTTATGTCATTTTGCGTCAGTTAGTCCTTAACTGTTTGCAAGCAGCTGTATCCATGGATATATAAACGTTTATATATCTATGGCTGTATCACTCTGCCCTTCTCGTGGCTAATTGCTAAAGCTAAGAAGGTTGGGAGACTCGGTCGGTGTTTGTGGGCCAGTAGGGTGCGCACTTTCATCTGGTCAAATATAAATTCACTGTGCCAGTAAAGTGATTGGGGCACTGTTGAAGTTAAACCGAGGCCCTGACTCCCTGTGGTCACTAAAGATTAAAATGTTACTGTTCAAACAGAGTACGGGTGTGAACCCTGGTGCTCTGGTCAAATATCCACATAAACTGCCTCTCCACGTCTCGCCACTTAATCCCCCCTACGTCTGATTGGCTACACAATCCCTTGCATTCCCCGCCCACTTTTGATTGCCCAGGTCGTCACCGCAAAAGAGAATTGATTCCTCCTGTGACCTACCTGGTTTATGAAACTATTTGCATGTGGCTATGTGCGGTACTTTTAGAAACCACTCGCTTACATTACGTCATCTCTCTGACCTTCCACACGCGCTTACATTACGTCATCTCTCTGACCTTCCACACACGCTTACATTACGTCATCTCTCTGACCTTCCACACACGCTTACATTACATCATCTCTCTGACCTTCCACACACACTTACATTACGTCATCTCTCTGACCTTCCACACACGCTTACATTACGTCATCTCTCTGACCTTCCACACGCTTACATTACGTCATCTCTCTGACCTTCCACACACGCTTACATTACGTCATCTCTCTGACCTTCCACACACGCTTACATTACATCATCTCTCTGACCTTCCACACACGCTTAAATTACATCATCTCTCTGACCTTCCACACACGCTTACATTACATCATCTCTCTGACCTTCCACACACGCTTACATTACATCATCTCTCTGACCTTCCACACACGCTTACATTACATCATCTCTCTGACCTTCCACACACGCTTACATTACGTCATCTCTCTGACCTTCCACACACGCTTACATTACATCATCTCTCTGACCTTCCACACTCGCTTACATTACGTCATCTCTCTGACCTTCCACACACGCTTACATTACATCATCTCTCTGACCTTCCACACACGCTTACATTACGTCATCTCTCTGACCTTCCACACACGCTTACATTACGTCATCTCTCCGACCTTTCATACACGCTTACATTACGTCATCTCTCTGACCTTCCACACACGCTTACATTACGTCATATCTCTGACCTTCCACACACGCTTACATTATGTCATCTCTCTGACCTTCCACACACGCTTACATTACGTCATTTCTCTGACCTTCCACACACGCTTACATTACGTCATCTCTCTGACCTTCCACACACGCTTACATTGCGTCATCTCTCTGACCTTCCACACACGCTTACATTGCGTCATCTCTCTGACCTTCCACACACATTTCACCTTCAGTCTTTTTATTATTATTAGAATTATTTATTATTTTTTAATGAATAATCATAAATAAAAATTTAGTCTTGGTTTAATGAAACATTCTTATCTAGCTAAATATAATATTATTGGTACTACAAGCTACAGACCAATAGCTCTGGCCTCTCATTTACGTATGGAAAAATAATAATGGAATATATGATTACAGAAAGATTAACATATTATCTAGAAATTAAGAATCTCAGGTCTAATTGTCAAAGTGGTTTAGAAAAAAGTGGGCTACCATGGATCCAGTTTTATGTCTAGAATTAGTGGTGACTCTGTTTTTGATGTGGAAAAATATTATGATTTCATGTGGAAGGATGGGTTGCTAATTAAAATGAAAAGATTAGGAATTTCAGGAAGGATGTTTAACTGGATTAAGGGATTTTTTTTTTGGTTTAGTCCATCCAAGTGAGTGGCAAGAAATGATGATTGAACAGAGATCATTATTTGCTGATTATGCAATGGTCCTTGGAGTGGGGATTTAAGTTCTCTGTGGAAAAAGCAAACATTGCTTTCTTTTTACACAAAAACATTGGGGGGGTGGGGGGATTTAAGTGAAATTGTATGGAAGAGATTAGGAGAGGGTGAAAGTTGTTAGATGTTTAGGTATGTGTTGGAAACTGGGCTCACGTGGAGTACTCATATTCATAAGGTTGTAACAAAGTGTAAAAAGGTTGTAAATGTAATGACATGTTCGGTTGGTAAGGAATGGGGTACCATATGGGTGAAGCTGATAAAACCTCACTTACAAAGTTAGATGTGATTCAAGCTCAAACATGTGGTGGGGCAATTAAAGGTAGTCTACATCAGTGCCAGCCTTGCAGGTTGAGATGGGAGAAATGTCATTAACACTTAGAAGGCAGCAGCAAGTGATGAAGTATTGGACCAATTTACAAGGTCATGAAAGAAAATATTCTACAAAAACAGTCATTGAACCATTTTAGAGAAATTAAGTCCAAAAGTGTTGAAGGGGATACAGCCCAACTGTGGTTCTTCTGGCTATACGTCCTTCGGTCCTTGGTTATTGCCAGAACCAATGGTTTGAGCTGCATAAGCAAAAAAAAGAAGAACAGGGAGGGATGGGAATTATGAAACTATAATTAATAAACAAATTAGCAGTAGGTTTTATAGTATTATTGATTTAAAAATTCCTAATTCAGGGAGAGTTTCGGCTGTTATTGTCATCCCGGAATTGGAAATCAAGAAGCAGAAAGATTATCGAATGACTGTCTGTATTCTCAAGTGAATTGATGGCTGTGGTAATTACCTCACAATGGAGTCGTCCTTCTGGACTTCTGTTCCGGCTCATATGTGACATTAATGAGTTTAGAGTCTTTCATTCCAGCAGCAGACAGGACATTTTATTTGAGGTTCTTCAGTCACTATTCAGAATCCAAAGAATAAGACTTAATGTTTGTATGGATACCTGCTCATGTTGGAGTATAAGACTAAGCGTTTGGTTTGTATGGATACCTGCTCATGTTGGAGTATAAGACTAAGTGTTTGTATGGATACCTGCTCATGTTGGAGTATAAGACTAAGCGTTAGGTTGGTATGGATACCTGCTCATGTTGGAGTATAAGACTAAGCGTTAGGTTTGTATAAATACCTGCTCTTGTTGGAGTATAAGACTAAGTGTTAGGTTTGTATGGATACCTGCTCATGTTGGAGTATAAGACTAAGCGTTAGGTTTGTATGGATACCTGTTCATGTTGGAGTATAAGACTAAGTGTTAGGTTTGTATGGATACCTGCTCATGTTGGAGTATAAGACTAAGCGTTAGGTTTGTATGGATACCTGCTCATGTTGGAGTATAAGACTAAGCGTTAGGTTTGTATGGATACCTGCTCATGTTGGAGTATAAGACTAAGTGTTTGTATGGATACCTGCTCATGTTGGAGTATAAGACTAAGCGTTAGGTTGGTATGGATACCTGCTCATGTTGGAGTATAAGACTAAGCGTTAGGTTTGTATGGATACCTGCTCATGTTGGAGTATAAGACTAAGTGTTAGGTTTGTATGGATACCTGCTCATGTTGGAGTATAAGACTAAGTGTTAGGTTTGTATGGATACCTGCTCATGTTGGAGTATAAGACTAAGTGTTAGGTTGGTATGGATACCTGCTCATGTTGGAGTATAAGACTAAGTGTTAGGTTGGTATGGATACCTGCTCATGTTGGAGTATAAGACTAAGTGTTAGGTTTGTATGGATACCTGCTCATGTTGGAGTATAAGACTAAGCGTTAGGTTGGTATGGATACCTGCTCATGTTGGAGTATAAGACTAAGCGTTAGGTTTGTATGGATACCTGCTCATGTTGGAGTATAAGACTAAGTGTTAGGTTTGTATGGATACCTGCTCATGTTGGAGTATAAGACTAAGTGTTAGGTTGGTATGGATACCTGCTCATGTTGGAGTATAAGACTAAGTGTTAGGTTTATATGGATACCTGCTCATGTTGGAGTATAAGACTAAGCGTTTGGTTTGTATGGATACCTGCTCATGTTGGAGTATAAGACTAAGCGTTAGGTTTGTATGGATACCTGCTCATGTTGGAGTATAAGACTAAGTGTTAGGTTTGTATGGATACCTGCTCATGTTGGAGTATAAGACTAAGCCTATCGCGTTGTTGAATAGCCCAATAAAACGAATCTAATGTCAAGTCGATCAGTCGGCCTAATTGTTATTTTTTTGTGTTCCTATTATTGGTAGCTTTTCTGATGACCGATTATAATTTTTTACTGTATTTGCTATGCGATCGCGTTCACCCAATGAAAATGCCGTTGTAATAATCAGGCACGTTTCCTAAAAATGTTTTGTTACGTTGAATATTGTTTTCAATAAATGTTATTTGTTAACTTTTATTTAGTGAGTTGTTGTCATGTTTTGTAGGATAATGTGCAATGTTCATAATGCAAGGTGCAAAGTGCCACACATTTCAACGGCATTTAAAACACGATTTGGTTATTGAAGAATGTGATTAACGGTTTCAAATGGCTCTTATAATATACGCAATATTTTTTCGGACAATGTTTAACTTTATAGATTAAATGGTGCTCAATTTTGACTGTTTTCTGAGTGTTTCCTTACTTTTAGACTAGTCGACTAGTCTAAGTATAAACTTCCGTTTAAATGTCAGGGAAATTAGTCGTTAGGAACATCCCTATTTAGAACCATGACAAAGAAGGAATGAACTAGACAGGTACACGTGCTGCTTATTTCAGCCTCATTTTAATTTCAGAGAGCGAGACTCGAACTCTCACCTCCCTGCGTATACATGTACATGTACAATACAATGTTATTTATTTATTTATTTATTTATTTAATTTCCAGGCATGAAATCAGAAATATATACAGAACAATGTCAAAGTATGACAAAATAGAACCACATTACAGAACAATGAAAAAGAAAAAGACACACCAGCCAATGCCTGGGGATTGCCTAAAAGAATTGATAAATTCTGTCGAGAGGCTCTCCACATTGGCAGGTGCACACAAAGAATTACATTTTGAAATTAAACAAGCATGTACACGTACTTAAAAAACAAATGTACGCATATGGGACCATTACCACCATCACACTGACCTGGCAGAGAACTGACGAAGAAGTTGCTTTCCATCCAACACGACTGACTCTGTTCTCCCAGATTTTCCGTCTTTTAGCATCTGATGGAAATCTATACATCTTGAATCCCTTCTCCGTTCTATTTGTGCACCCACAGGCGCTACAACCTGTCATTCTGTCGTAAAATCGATGTAAAACACGAATGAGAACGCTGCGTACAGCGGGAACGTTAAAACGCTGACCGATATGCGTCCGATCCTGATCCTGTCCGCGATGGACTCAAAATGGCTCCACGCAATCACGTGACTAGATTTTTCCGGACCCTCTACTCTCTCTATAAAGGGACTCTAGGCTACTGTACCCTGCCCTTCTCCTCCTCCCCCTTTCTCTCCCTCCACCACAGTGGCTGCCCCTGGCCAGAACCGGTAGCTAGCATACGTGTCGTCTTTCTCCATCTGTTGGCCTATAGCCCACAATTACTACGGCAAATATCCACGAAACAATATCACATATAGCGGTTCGCTAGCTTTCATCCTTTGTTTTCACCAAGGCAAACGACACAGCGTAGCCTACATGAACTCGCCTAAAGTAAAAAAATAAATAGGCCTACGTATCGTGTAGCTATGTTTGTGTGTAATCGCCACTGGCTTGTTATCTTCTTTACATGAACTGCTATCAACGTTAACGTTAGATCTAAAGGTTAGCTAACGTTAGACCTAAAGGTTAGCTAACGTTAGCTGGCTAAAATAGCTTGAGACAACTTTTAAGCCAATGCTAATAACCTGTGGGAGCTCATCAGATAGCAAGTTTTGCGTCTTGCAACCATTTAGCTATAAACCCACCATCTTCATAGCCTATTTGCTCGGTTATGGTTTTCCACAAATTGTCCTTCGAATCGTTCTTTGTAACATTTATGTCTCGTATGTAATAGTACGCTATTCTGAGAAACATACAAAATCAGTTGGTCCGCCATATTGGATGTTGTAGTTTGTTGTGGCAGTGCATGTCAGTCATAGAAACTTATTATGATTGGATAGATAAATAGTATTGCAAACGAAAACTCGCAAAAAACGACCTTGCTCTGAATAAATTACATGCTGCCTTTTCGCAAAGGACATTTCGCGTTTGATGTGCAAGATTTTATGAACAATACAGGAGTTTGTTTTTATTTTTCAAAGCGCGATTTATTCGTGCGAGTAAATCGCGGCCAGTGTGTAAAGGCCTTTAGGTTTGATATAGATGTAATCAGCAAAGTTTTTAATGGATAGCCATTGTCCCGTAACAGAAGATTGTCCCCCCAGAAGATTACAGGAATTATTGGCAAATATAGGCTAAATCATAGCTTGATCCAGGATAATTGCGAATAGTCATGTAACCATCGCACATCGCCTGGATGTGTGGGCTGAAAGCAATTTAATGCGGCATTCCCCTTCGCTGAGGGACAGGTAGGCTATGTGGTCTTTGACCTATGGACCCTTTTATTATTATGCATTTTTTGATATAGCCTACACAATAATAATATTTCACATTGTAATCTTGATATTCTAAGTAGGCAAGAGTTGACCAAATTTGCCATCTGCATGAAGGGGTTAAAAACTCCTCACTTATCCAACGTTAAAATGTATTTTTTTTATTTAATTTGTTAATTATTATCAAATATATCAATTATCAATTAAAATACCAAATTAATTGATAGGCAGAGCAGCCTTTTGGATCAACCTTCATCAAAATATGCAACTCACAACCAGATTCAAATTAAGAGATTTATTAAGTATTCAACGCCTTATCTAAAGACAAAAGTTCAACTATCTTAACAAACATGGAATGCTACAGACATAGACAAGTTACTGACACAAAATAAATGAATGAAAGATGATACCAGACCACAGTTTGTCTCTCCCAAGGTAATCCCCAGAATGCACCAAGCCAAAGTCCAAAAAAAAACATGAAAATTCCAAAAGAGATGAAATGTAAAATTCCAGATGAGATGAAAGGCCAAAACACCTCAAATGCCCCCAAGATACAAGACACGCCCACTAGGTGGCTCCCTCCCCTTCTCCTGGCCCATGCATACTTCCTTTTTTTCATCTGTAGGCCTATGTTTAGTTAAACAGACCAAATTGGTGCTATTCCAGTGATTCTTTTGATGATGGCAGTTGCATTGAGTCTAGGGCTGCGTGGGGTAGATGTCATTCACAACTTCAACTTGGTAGGGGGGCGATGTGCGGTAGGCACTCCAAAATGCCATGGCCCCCCCAACGTGTGCATGTGTCCCACCGTGGCCACCCCAGTCAAAATGTTCTGGACACGCCACTGTCACAAGCAATGATTGTCTGAGTTGAGCAAAATCTTGGCGCTGGCGTCTTTGCCACTAAGCATCTGCAGAAAGTAACAAAACCAGTAACACTAATTATTCTGGTAAGGCCTGGCCCAGAATCTACACATACAGTTGAAGTCGGAAGTTTACATACACTTAGGTTGAAGTCATTAAAACAAATTTTTAACCACTCCACAGATTTCATGTTAGCAAACTATAGTGTTGGCAAGTCAGTTAGGACATGTACTTTGTGCATGACACAAGTAATTTTTTCAACAATTGTTTACAGACAGATTATTTAACTTTTAATTCACTATATCACAATTCCAGTGGGTCAGAAGTTTACATACACTAAGTAGACTGCGCCTTTAAATTTTTAAAATCTTTAATATTTGTTTGCATATCCTTTGCATGCCATGACTTCCTGATGTCTGTGACCCAACAGCATCAAAAGACTCTTGATATTTTATTTTCTGGTACTCTATTTCTGTAAATTACTTTTCTGTAAATTTCTGTAAATTACACTGGAACAGTATGGAAACACATGGTTGGCTAAATAGAGACCCATTCAAATGCAGAGACATTATATTATTGCTTGTAAGAGTACCAGGAAATAAGATATCAAGAGTCTTTTGATGTTGTTTGGTCACAGACATCAGGAAGTAACAGCATGCAAAGGTCAAATATTAGTGGAGTGGTTAAAAATGAGTTTTAATGACTTCTACTGTAGTGCCTGTAGGTGTATTAACCAATTTGAATGTATTTAATCCTAATAGTATGAGGTAGGTCAGCGTGAGGTTTGTCAGGTCGCCCCTGTTGAGACACGCACAGAAACACACACACACACACACACGCACACACACACATTTCCACCTCTACTGGCTAGCCCCCTGTGCCTGCTCTCTGTGTCTTATCTCTAGGCTGTACTGGACTACCCTTTGAATTCCTAGGGCCCAGGTCTGATCTGTGCAGAGGTTGGACATACACTACCGTTCAAAAGTTTGGGGTCACCCAGACAATTTCGTGTTTTCCATGAAAACTCACACTTTTATTTATCAAATGAGTTGCAAAATGAATAGAAAATATAGTCAAGACATTGACAAGGTTAGAAGTAATGATTTTTATTTGACATAATCATTTTGTCCTTCAAACTTTGCTTTCGTCAAAGAATGCTCCCTTTGCAGCAATTACAGCATTGCAGACCTTTGGCATTTTAGCTGTTAATTTGTTGAGGTAATCTGAAGAAATTTCACCCCACGCTTCCTGAAGCACCTCCCACAAGTTGGATTGGCTTGATGGGCACTTCTTGCGTACCATACGGTCAAGCTGCTCCCACAACAGCTCAATGGGGTTGAGATCTGGTGACTGCGCTGGCCACTCCATTACAGACAGAATACCAGCTGCCTGCTTCTTCCCTAAATAGTTCTTGCATAATTTGGAGGTGTGCTTTGGGTCATTGTCCTGTTGTAGGAGGAAATTGGCTCCAATCAAGCGCTGTCCAAGCTGTTGGCGCCAATCAAGCGCGGTATGGCATGGCGTTGCAAAATTGAGTGATAGCCTTCCTTATTCAAAATCCCTTTTACCTTGTACAAATCTCCCACTTTACCAGCACCAAAGCAGCCCCAGACCATCACATTACCTCCACCATGCTTGACAGATGGCGTCAGGCACTCTTCCAGCATCTTGTCACTTGTTCTGCGTCTCACAAATGTTCTTCTGTGTGATCCAAACACCTCAAACTTCGATTCGTCTGTCCATAACACTTTTTTCCAATCTTCCTCTGTCCAATGTCTGTGTTCTTTTGCCCATATTAATCTTTTCCTTTTATTGGCCAGTCTCAGATATGGCTTTTTCTTTGCCACTCTGCCTAGAAGGCCAGCATCCCGGAGTCGCCTCTTCACTGTAGACGTTGATACTGGCGTTTTGCAGGTACCATTTAATGAAGCTGCCAGTTCAGGACCTGTGAGGCGTCTATTTCTCAAACTAGAGACTCTAATGTACTTGTCCTCTTGCTCAGTTGTGCACCGGGGCCTCCCACTTCTCTTTCTACTCTGGTTAGAGCCTGTTTGTGCTGTTCTCTGAAGGGAGTAGTACACACCGTTGTAGGAAATGTTCAGTTTCTTGGCAATTTCTCGCATGGAATAGCCTTCATTTCTAAGAACAAGAATAGACTGTCGAGTTTCATATGAAAGTTCTCTTTTTCTGGCCATTTTGAGAGTATAATCGAACCCACAAATGTGATGCTCCAGATACTCAACTAGCTCAAAGGAAGGCCAGTTTTATAGCTTCTCTAACCAGCAAAACCGTTTTCAGCTGTGCTAACGTAATTGCACAAGGGTTTTCAAGGTTTTTCTAATCATCCATTAGCTTTCTAACGCGATTAGCAAACACAATGTAACATTAGAACACTGGAGTGATGGTTGCTGGAAATGGGCCTCGATACACCTATGTAGATATTCCATTAAAAACCAGATGTTTGCAGCTAGAATAGTCATTTACCACATTAACAATGTATGGAGTGTATTTCTGATTAATTTAATGTTATCTTCATTGAAAAAAACTGTGCTTTTCTTTCAAAAATAAGGAAATTTCTAAGTGACCCCAAACTTTTGAACGGTAGTGTATATGGGCATGGCACAGGTGTGAATGTGTGACAGGTGTTTTACATGTATGTGCATGTATATATGTTCTACAGATGTTCCCCAGCTGGTGCTCATGACTCATGTGGACGAGGTGTGTAAGCATGTGCGCAAGGATGTGAAGCAGGTGTACCACAGTTATAACGTCAAGAATAAGGTGAGCTTCAGTGACTACTGAAGGTAGTGATGGCGAAATGAGGCTTCACGAAGCTTTGCAGCCAATTGTATCGCAAATAGATTTATTACTCAAAGCCTCATTCAACACAGTGTACGCCAGTGACACCTGCTGGTAAAAAATATTTAAAGCAGCTAAATCATTACAACCTGGAACAAATTCCACCTGCAGTGGAGGAGCAATCCCCAGGTTCAAAATAACGAAGTTGCCGCTAGCTAGCAGCAAGCCACCCTTTAGCTCACTGATAACGTGTCGGACTTTAGAACCATTGGTGCAAGAGAAGATACACGTTTGAAACACGGCTTGGGCCATACTCATACTAACATACTCATAATTTATAGTTGTAACTCATTAGGCTAGATTTGTTTTCTACTAAGATATATTATAAAATAATATATGTTATAATATTATATTATTAATATTATATTATTTATATTATTATTATTAAGTTTGAAAATGAAAAAACAGGAAGATTGAAATAAAGGGGGACAACATTTGTGTGGGGGTTCAATTGAGCAGTTAAAGTATTTCTGTAACTGGGGACAGTTTTTTTTTTTTGCTACGCCACTTAGGCGTACCTTATTGGGAGATATCACTTCAAAATGTTCCCAAGCAGGAGAAGATTTTCGCTCCTGTGCAGGTTCCATTTTTGTGCAAAAACACAAAAACTACAAAACTCTACAAAAAAGAAATAATAATAATCAAAAACTCAAAAAACACTTCAAAACTCAAAACAAAATAAAAATACCTTTCAAAAACTCTCAATAGCAATAATGACAAACTCTCAGCACTCTCCGCAACAACCAACCAACGATAACCCACGAAGTAAGGGGGGTATCGCTTCTTCATATCTACAATCAAAACCCCAAATCCCACCCGAAACTCAAAACAAACTGATCACATGGTTCAACAGCACCCGAGGTCTCGTTTGTCATCGATCACGTGCTTCTCTGAAAGTGATACAAGCTCCGGTGCTTCAGTAGAAACTGCCCTATGTACTGGACACACGCCTCGGAGCTTCGGTATCATACGTGACATCACTAACACGGCATGTTAATATCGAACGGTCATCAGCTGATGAGACATTTTCAAAATAAAAGTTGTTCAGAGTGAAAAACAGTTTTAGAATATCTTCCTGGCAGCTGATTCAGCACATCAAATTCTTATTTTAAAGACCGGACAGTTTAACTCATTATGAAAATGGCCAATTAATTTGTTATTGATGAGTTGACGCTGAAGAGTTTGTGTGTGTAACAGACCTGTGTCAAATACAGATACAAATCAAATACTTTGTATTTGTAAATACATAAAATACTATTTGAAGTATTTTCAAATACATTTGCCCAAACAAATTATGTATATTTGAAGCATTTGAAAATAAAAATTGAGAACCATTGTATTTTAAGTATTTCAAAATATTCAAATAGTGCATTTTTGGATTATTTCAAATACAAAACAAATACAATTGCAGTATTTGCAAATGCTTAATTTAAATATCTTTCAAATACTATTTCAAACAAATAAATGTCAAATATTTTCATCTAATACAGTGCCCAAGAATGCAGCAGCTTTAATTAAAATATAAAATATATATATGTTGGATTCATCTATTGTTAGGGTAAAGGATGTCATGGTTCAATGGTGATTGAGCACACCTGGCATTAATCAGCCAATCAACACTGCTATATAAGGTGCCTGTTTAAGCACAGGTGTTAAGTGTTTGATTGAGTGTTTGATTGATTGATTTATTCATTCATTCATTCATTCATTTATTTATTTATTTATTTATCTATTTATTTATCTATTTATTTATTTTTTTGGAGAGTTGTGTTTTGACCTGCCGTGTGTTTTGAGAATCTCTTCTGGTTACCGACCCTTCTGAAAGCCTCCTGACTATGATTAACCCCCCCGCTTGCATCATGGCTCCTGTGAAGTCTAAGATCATAAGATTCTATGACCTCCCTGAGAATACTGAAGGGAACTTTAAAGCTTCTTGCAGACATTGCAACAGTCAGATATCCTGCTCCTTAAGAGCCCTCTTCAACCTGCGTGCACATATCAGGGTAAGTCATTTACCTTAACAGTATTTGATCTCTCTCTCTCTCTCTCGCTCTCGCTCTCGCTCTCTTGTGTGTGTGATTGTTGGCTTCTTTGGGTTTCAGTTGGGTATGTCCTGGTGTACGTATTGGGGGTCAACCAATATACCGGATTGCTGATATATCGGACCGATTTTTGTATTTTCTGCCCTTGCTATATTGTACTGGCTGCATATCGACAATCTAACTATCGGCATATCGGTCTTCCTGTTCTCTAAGATATCTAAATCTGTATCGGCCTTGGAAAAAGTCATATTGGTCGACCCCTAGTACGTATGCCTATATACATGTGTACAGGGTATGGGGGTACCCTTTTCTCTTTCAAGAAATCCGTTTTTGTCTAACATTTGACAAAATTGACCCCTGCTAGCCTGTATTTTCATTGCCGAGTCAAACTCTATCTGTGATTTGCATATTCATTAGCCCAATTAAGCCAAGCAGAAAAGTTTCATTCTGAAACAAAACTGAGGCATTATTTTATTTTTGAACATAACAGGAGGGTTAACTTGCCATCAGTTACCATTTGTTGCTAGCTAACGCTAGCAGTCACTGATCATATCAGGTTTATGTATGTTCTGTTTATTTGATTTTGTAACTTGACACTAAAACACAACAATGAGGCAACCCATGTTTTATCCATTAATGTTGTATCAAGAGATTTACATGCCTATGTATAATGATATATTTTGTGTATCTTTCTTTGTAGAGGAAGCACCCAACCCTCTTTGTTCCTTCATCACCAACGGTGCCCAAACATCCTCGTCAATTACACAGTACAAACCGTCTGGCCAAAGTAATTGCACAAAATACGTTGCCTTTAAGTCTCTTGGAAAGAGTTTCTGCGAAGGCCTGGACTCTCAGTACTTGGTGCCAACTCGCAGAAGTGTGGCTGTGGATATTCTCAGCGGCCTTAAGTTCAAGGCGGAGAGTAGCATGATTTCTCATCTACAGAGCATCAACAGTCTGCCTCACTCTAGATCTCTGGTCTAGTCGTCACATGAAGTCTTACCGCGGAGTGACAGGGCATTATCTTCTAGACTGGGATCTTCATAGTGTGATGCTTCAATGCAAGCGATTATAGGGCGCAAGCGCATATGCAGAAATCGTGGAGCACGATGTTAGATAAGGTCAATACAGTGGTTACTGACAATGCAAGCAACATGGTTGCTTCCTTTGTTCAGTTTTATGAAGACCATGGTGGTGGTGATGATGATGAGGAAGGAAATCTGCAACCTATCGACTCCGCTGATATTGAAGGTCTCATTCCAAAGCATGAGCGGTGCTTTGCTCACCATCAAAGACGGCCTAAAATCCACTGATTACCTCAACAAGGCCATTGAAAAAGCATAAGTTATTGTCGCTCACAGTCGCAAGTCTACTGCCACACGGGACATCTTGGGGGGGGATTGCAGCCTGCCACTGTCACAAGGTGGAACTCGCAGCTCAAAATGCTACGCTCTGTTCTTAATGTTGATGAAACAATGTTGGATGGGTTGCCAGTGACTAAGCTATCCATCCACGAGAGAAATGTTCTTGGTGAAGCTGTTGCTGTCCTTACCCCCTTCGAGGGAGCCACAGACTGTGTGCAAGGCTCCAACACTGCTACAGCCAGCTACATTATTCCACACATCAGGGGCCTGTCCAGCCATCTAAAGCACTCCGCCTGCAAGTACAACGGTAAACTCATCGAAAGCCTGAGGGCAGTGTTAGACAAAAGGAGTACCGTCTACGAAGAAAATCCAACATACCAAATGGCCTCAGTACTAGACCCACGTTTCAAACTAGCGTGCTGTACTACCGCTGAGAGGGCAACACTCACAGCTGATCTTCAGCATCTTGCGGCCAAGTTCACCTTCAGTTGCTGAGCAAAGTGAACCCTAACCCTCACCCTAACCCTCACCCTAACCCTAACCCTAACCCTAACCCTCACCCTAACCCTCACCCTAACCCTCACCCTAACCCTCACCCTAACCCTAACCCTAACCCTAACCCTAACCCTAACCTCCAGCGAAGACTGGAATGGAGATGCTATTTCATTTTATGGACCAACCAAACCCGAAGCAATCTGGAAGGGATGCTATCGTCCAAAATGAAATTGACAAATATCTCCTAATCCCACGTCTGCACCCAACCGCAGATCATCTGCAGTTCTGGAAGACCCATTGCCAGACGTATCCAGCACTTGCTAAAGTAGCTGAAGACTACCTGCAGGTTCCTGCATCTTCTGCAGCTGTGGAACGTGTATTCAGCATCAGTGGCCGTATCTCTCAACCAGACCGCTGCTCACTGAGTGATGAACTGTTTGAGATGCTTAAGACCGCTGCTCACTGAGTGATCAACTGTTTGAGATGCTTAAGACCGCTGCTCACTGAGTGATGAACTGTTTGAGATGCTTAAGACCGCTGCTCACTGAGTGATCAACTGTTTGAGATGCTTAAGACCGCTGCTCACTGAGTGATCAACTGTTTGAGACGCTTAAGACCGCTGCTCACTGAGTGATCAACTGTTTGAGACGCTTAAGACCGCTGCTCACTGAGTGATCAACTGTTTGAGACGCTTAAGACCGCTGCTCACTGAGTGATCAACTGTTTGAGACGCTTAAGACCGCTGCTCACTGAGTGATCAACTGTTTGAGACGCTTAAGACCGCTGCTCACTGAGTGATCAACTGTTTGAGACGCTTAAGACCGCTGCTCACTGAGTGATCAACTGTTTGAGATGCTTATGTTTCTGAAATGCAACAAGGCTCATGTATAATAAATATCGGTATCTTTTCTGTATAAAACATGCATTGAGAACTATACATTCTTTGTGGTTTTTTTCTTTGAGATGCACATCTTTCCACTTTGTCATGCCAACATTTGAATTTATTTTTGGTATGGTATGCCATTTGGCCATTTGATGAATACAGCTTCTGATTGATTTACCCAGAGTTGGGAAGGAAGGTCAATAATGTTCAATCTGCTCAGTACAAACATAGCATGCTAGTTAGCTTTAGCAACAACACTGCTTGTATAATAAATTAATGAACTTAGTAATTAAGGTTAATTTATTTCCTATAAAATGGAGGTAATCTTCAGGTATCCCCCCTGCGTTCAGTCTTTGTGCTAAAACTAACATGCTGTCTTTGTGCTGAATACGCCAAGGTGATAATGGTATCAATATTCTTGTCTAACTCTGGGGAAGTCAATTAAAAAAAGAAAAAAAAAATGTTGGGAGTGTTCCATTAAATAAGGACGTGTTGAATCGGTTAATCCTGATTATTTGAAACTGAAAGTGTTGCTGAAAAGTTTTAAAGGCACTATAACTACTGTGGACAAATGTGTTGGGCATAAAAGGGTTAAAGGCACTGAGTATTTGCAAAACATCCAAATAAATCAAATACTAAAGAAATTGTACTAACCTTGTTTAAAGTATTTGGTATTTGATTGCTTTCAAATACCTCAAATCATTTCAATAGTTGTATTTTGAAACACGAGTAATCAAATACTTTTTTTCAATTACATTTTTGTATCCAAAAAATTCTAATACAAGTATTTAAAGGCCATGAAATACTTGAAATACTTATTTGACACAGGTCTGGTGTGTAAAATGTAGATTGCGTGCGTGTGAGTGTGTGAGTGTGTGAGTGTGTGAGAGAGTGTGTGAGAGAGTGTGTGAGTGTCTGTGAGTGTGTGTGTGTGTGTGTGTGTGTGAGAGTGTGTGTGAGAGTGTGTGTGTGAGAGTGTGTGTGTGAGAGTGTGTGTGAGAGTGTGTGTGTTAGAGTGTGTGTGTGTGTGAGAGTAAGTAAGTATTTTATTTATATAGCACCTTTCATACAACGAATGCAGCTCAAAGTGCTTTACAACAGGTGTGTGAGTGTGTGTGTGAGAGTGTGTGTGAGAGTGTGTCATTGGTTTTTGGCTCAGTCTTCTGCTTCCTTGTCTCCCTGTGATCATGTGGCTGGGCGGGGCAGGTGGAGGATTGTGAGAAAGTCATGGGGATTCCCATTTCCTACATCAACCCGGTGAAGAATTACAGTGAAGAGCAGGAGCTGAAGCTGAATAATGACATCCTGCTACTCACCGCCCTGAAAGAAATGCTGCGATTCGCCGACAACTACTTTGACAACATAGCTGAGGATGATTGTAGCGAGTAACAGGCCTTCCTCTGTGGTTTGTGGGTAATTGAGTCTGGAGCAGAACTGTCCCTATGGTTTTGGTGGCTCAACAAGAATGTTGTTGTGGTCCCAAAGTGCTCCACATTAAACTAAAAATAAATTTAAAAATGATCAAATTAAACACCAAATGACTGCATCATGTGTTTGGCTCTGGTCTGGAGGGGCTGCATGTTGTATTATGCTATTGTGTTCTGTCTATGTACTCATCTCTCTGTCCCACACATAATCTGATGGTTTTCCATGTTATTTCTAGCTTTCTAGCTTGCTCATTTAATTTGGCACAATTATGTTATGATGCTAATACTGTATGCTAGTAATCATTCAGAATCATGATGAAAAGGTTGAAAATCAGACTTTGTATTGCTACCATTTCCATTAAAAGAATATAAGCATATTGGTCACCTGTGAACTATATTACATGTGACGAGATATACACCTATATACACATGTATCTAAATATGTATTGGAATATATAAACGTGTATTGAAATATATAGATGTGTATTGGAATATCTAAATATGTATAAGAATATATGATTGTATCAAAATATGTATTGGAATATATAAACCAACAATGTATGAGCACAGGAACACACTGATACAATGTATGAGCACAGAAACACACTGATACAATGTATGAGCACAGGAACACACTGATACAATGTATGAGCACAGGAACACACTGATACAATGTATGAGCACAGAAACACACTGATACAATGTATGAGCACAGGAACACACTGATACAATGTATGAGCACAGAAACACACTGATACAATGTATGAGCACAGGAACACACTGATACAATGTATGAGCACAGAAGCACACTGATACAATGTATGAGCACAGAAACACACTGATACAATGTATGAGCACAGGAACACACTGATACAATGTATGAGCACAGGAACACACTGATACAATGTATGAGCACAGAAACACACTGATACAATGTATGAGCACAGGAACACACTGATACAATGTATGAGCACAGGAACACACTGATACAATGTATGAGCACAGGAACACACTGATACAATGTATGAGCACAGGAACACACTGATACAATGTATGAGCACAGGAACACACTGATACAATGTATGAGCACAGAAACACACTGATACAATGTATGAGCACAGGAACACACTGATACAATGTATGAGCACAGGAACACACTGATACAATGTATGAGCACAGGAACACACTGATACAATGTATGAGCACAGAAGCACACTGATACAATGTATGAGCACAGGAACACACTGATACAATGTATGAGCACAGGAACACACTGATACAATGTATGAGCACAGGAACACACTGATACAATGTATGAGCACAGGAACACACTGATACAATGTATGAGCACAGAAACACACTGATACAATGTATGAGCACAGGAACACACTGATACAATGTATGAGCACAGGAACACACTGATACAATGTATGAGCACAGGAACACACTGATACAATGTATGAGCACAGGAACACACTGATACAATGTATGAGCACAGAAGCACACTGATACAATGTATGAGCACAGAAACACACTGATACAATGTATGAGCACAGGAACACACTGATACAATGTATGAGCACAGGAACACACTGATACAATGTATGAGCACAGGAACACACTGATACAATGTATGAGCACAGAAACACACTGATACAATGTATGAGCACAGGAACACACTGATACAATGTATGAGCACAGGAACACACTGATACAATGTATGAGCACAGGAACACACTGATACAATGTATGAGCACAGGAACACACTGATACAATGTATGAGCACAGGAACACACTGATACAATGTATGAGCACAGAAACACACTGATACAATGTATGAGCACAGGAACACACTGATACAATGTATGAGCACAGGAACACACTGATACAATGTATGAGCACAGGAACACACTGATACAATGTATGAGCACAGAAACACACTGATACAATGTATGAGCACAGAAACACACTGATACAATGTATGAGCACAGGAACACACTGATACAATGTATGAGCACAGGAACACACTGATACAATGTATGAGCACAGAAGCACACTGATACAATGTATGAGCACAGAAGCACACTGATACAATGTATGAGCACAGAAACACACTGATACAATGTATGAGCACAGGAACACACTGATACAATATATGAGCACAGGAACACACTGATACAATGTATGAGCACAGAAACACACTGATACAATGTATGAGCACAGAAACACACTGATACAATGTATGAGCACAGGAACACACTGATACAATGAGCACAGGAACACACTGATACAATGTATGAGCACAGGAACACACTGATACAATGTATGAGCACAGGAACACACTGATACAATGTATGAGCACAGGAACACACTGATACAATGTATGAGCACAGAAACACACTGATACAATGTATGAGCACAGGAACACACTGATACAATGTATGAGCACAGGAACACACTGATACAATGTATGAGCACAGGAACACACTGATACAATGTATGAGCACAGGAACACACTGATACAATGTATGAGCACAGGAACACACTGATACAATGTATGAGCACAGGAACACACTGATACAATGTATGAGCACAGGAACACACTGATACAATGTATGAGCACAGAAGCACACTGATACAATGTATGAGCACAGGAACACACTGATACAATGTATGAGCACAGGAACACACTGATACAATGTATGAGCACAGGAACACACTGATACAATGTATGAGCACAGGAACACACTGATACAATGTATGAGCACAGGAACACACTGATACAATGTATGAGCACAGGAACACACTGATACAATGTATGAGCACAGTAACACACTGATACAATGTATGAGCACAGAAACACACTGATACAATGTATGAGCACAGGAACACACTGATACAATGTATGAGCACAGGAACACACTGATACAATGTATGAGCACAGGAACACACTGATACAATGTATGAGCACAGGAGCACACTGATACAATGTATGAGCACAGGAACACACTGATACAATGTATGAGCACAGGAACACACTGATACAATGTATGAGCACAGAAACACACTGATACAATGTATGAGCACAGAAACACACTGATACAATGTATGAGCACAGAAACGCACTGCTTAAAGGCACACTTTCACAGAACTGCATAGACTGCATAGAGTTAAAGTCAGAACGGTCACAGTGACATACAGACATTTAATCTTTGGGAAACTGGCTTTTGGGAAACTGACTTCTTGCGCCACAGTTATCTATCAGACAGAACATGTAGGAGGGCAAAGGGCGGATGGTGTGTTTTTCAGCCACAGTGGATTCTCGGACTCAGCAGAAGTTGGTGCCAAACTAATGAGGAGATGCGACGCTGAGGAAATCATCGGGGCGAGGAGAGAAGAAGCCCCTGTTAGGCCGGAGAGAAGAAGCCCCTGTTAGGCCGGAGAGAAGAAGCCCCTGTTAGGCCGGAGAGAAGAAGCCCCTGTTAGGCCGGAGAGAAGAAGCCCCTGTTAGGCCGGAGAGAAGAAGCCCCTGTTGTTAGTTAGCCGGAGAGAAGAAGCCCCTGTTAGGCCGGAGAATCTGGACTCTGTGATAAGAAAACTATAAAAAAGAGCTGTAACCAACAAAGCCTATGAGAATCTTTCTGTGACCCAACAACAGCCTATAGAATCTGTCTGTGACCCAACAACAGCCTATAGAATCTGTCTGTGACCCAACAACAGCCTATAGAATCTGTCTGTGACCCAACAACAGCCTATAGAATCTGTCTGTGACCCAACAACAGCCTATAGAATCTGTCTGTGACCCAACAACAGCCTATAGAATCTGTCTGTGACCCAACAACAGCCTATAGAATCTGTCTGTGACCCAACAACAGCCTATAGAATCTGTCTGTGACCCAACAACAGCCTATAGAATCTGTCTGTGACCCAACAACAGCCTATAGAATCTGTCTGTGACCCAACAACAGCCTATAGAATCTGTCTGTGACCCAACAACAGCCTATAGAATCTGTCTGTGACCCAACAACAGCCTATAGAATCTGTCTGTGACCCAACAACAGCCTATAGAATCTGTCTGTGACCCAACAACAGCCTATAGAATCTGTCTGTGACCCAACAACAGCCTATAGAATCTGTCTGTGACCCAACAACAGCCTATAGAATCTGTCTGTGACCCAACAACAGCCTATAGAATCTGTCTGTGACCCAACAACAGCCTATAGAATCTGTCTGTGACCCAACAACAGCCTATAGAATCTGTCTGTGACCCAACAACAGCCTATAGAATCTGTCTGTGACCCAACAACAGCCTATAGAATCTGTCTGTGACCCAACAACAGCCTATAGAATCTGTCTGTGACCCAACAACAGCCTATAGAATCTGTCTGTGACCCAACAACAGCCTATAGAATCTGTCTGTGACCCAACAACAGCCTATAGAATCTGTCTGTGACCCAACAACAGCCTATAGAATCTGTCTGTGACCCAACAACAGCCTATAGAATCTGTCTGTGACCCAACAACAGCCTATAGAATCTGTCTGTGACCCAACAACAGCCTATAGAATCTGTCTGTGACCCAACAACAGCCTATAGAATCTGTCTGTGACCCAACAACAGCCTATAGAATCTGTCTGTGACCCAACAACAGCCTATAGAATCTGTCTGTGACCCAACAACAGCCTATAGAATCTGTCTGTGACCCAACAACAGCCTATAGAATCTGTCTGTGACCCAACAACAGCCTATAGAATCTGTCTGTGACCCAACAACAGCCTATAGAATCTGTCTGTGACCCAACAACAGCCTATAGAATCTGTCTGTGACCCAACAACAGCCTATAGAATCTGTCTGTGACCCAACAACAGCCTATAGAATCTGTCTGTGACCCAACAACAGCCTATAGAATCTGTCTGTGACCCAACAACAGCCTATAGAATCTGTCTGTGACCCAACAACAGCCTATAGAATCTGTCTGTGACCCAACAACAGCCTATAGAATCTGTCTGTGACCCAACAACAGCCTATAGAATCTGTCTGTGACCCAACAACAGCCTATAGAATCTGTCTGTGACCCAACAACAGCCTATAGAATCTGTCTGTGACCCAACAACAGCCTATAGAATCTGTCTGTGACCCAACAACAGCCTATAGAATCTGTCTGTGACCCAACAACAGCCTATAGAATCTTTGACTTATCCTGACTTATTTTTCCATAGAGTTCAATAGGAAAATTTGTCAGAAGAAACAAGTCAATTAAACTTCTGGAATATCGATCTGTCCAGTTAGGAAGCGTAAATGATTGTGAATCAATTTCACCTGCTTTTGTGCAAATGAAAGTGACAACAGATGGACAGGAGAGGCAACAGCAAGACAACCCTCAAAAAGTAAATTGTTTTGCAGGTGGTGGCCACAGACCATTTCTCTCTCTTCATCCTTCCTGACTGATTTTTCTCTAGTTTTGCATTTTGCTAGTGCCCTTGTCACTACTGGTAGCATTTTTCGAATTTCAAAAGGGGGCGTGGTCTAGCGAAACCAGCGTGTTTTCTACAGTCTATGGTTTTGTTACCCTTACTAAAGGGTTCTTTCCCGCTGTAATTAATACTATTGGTGTTTGTTATCACAAAATAAATTGATTTAACATTGATTAAAAAGGTGATATAGAAGTTGTTTTTCTTATTTACAACAGAGGCTGAAATTTAAAACGTATTGTTCAAATTCATATGCAAAAAATAAAGACATGTAGAGCATACGTAAGTCAGTGTGAGTGAATTCATTGTCATGTTCTTTGCCGTTTCCTGAAAAGAACGATTTATTTACTTTACCTTATATTTCAGTGCAGCCTCCTCTATTGGACAGAAGTTTTGTGTGTGTTCTTATTAAACAGTCGACACAAAGGGGTTCATCATCATCCAAACAGAAGAGTTTGAGTTTCTCACTGTGCAGACTGCTAGGCTACTTTCATTATTTATTTCTAATGCCGACATAAACTCTTATTTTGAAATTATTTTGAGGAGGCCTTAATCCAACGTTTGTGCAGACATTGTGCAAAAGAGAAAACGAGCAATGCATTGGTAAAGTAGAAATGGAATGAAATAGAAATAGTAGTTTGTAACATTATCAATGTCTGACTGGATTTTTTGATCAATTTAATGCTACCTTAAAAAAATAAAAGTATAATTTTTTTTCAGAAGCATAAAAATGTCTCAGTGATTCCAAACTTTTGAACGCTAGTGTATGTATATATATATATACTGTATATATATATATATTTATATATATATATATATATATACTGTATATACATGGTGGGAAATTAGCACCTTACCTGTATGAGCCTTCAGCAGCACTGAGAGAGAGAGGATGGCGAGAGAGGATAGAGAGAGAGAGGATGGAGAGAGAGAGGATGGAGAGAGAGAGGATGGGGAGAGAGAGGATGGAGAGAGAGAGGATGGAGAGAGAGAGGATGGAGAGAGAGAGGATGGGGAGAGAGAGAGGATGGAGAGAGGGAGGATGGGGAGAGAGAGGATGGAGAGAGAGAGGATGGGGAGAGAGAGGATGGAGAGAGAGGATGGAGAGAGAGAGGATAGAGAGAGAGAATGGAGAGAGAGAGGATGGGGAGAGAGAGGATGGGGAGAGAGAGGATGGAGAGAGAGAGGATGGGGAGAGAGAGTGGATGGGGAGAGAGACTGAGGATGGAGAGAGAGAGGATGGGGAGAGAGGATGGAGAGAGAGAGGATGGGGAGAGAGAGGATCGAGAGAGAGAAGATGGGGAGAGAGAGGATGGGGGACGTGGCTGAGTGGTACGGGATGCTGCGTGAGATTGGAATGTTGTCGCTTGAAGCAGAACCAAATAGACATAACATCCTCGTTCCAACCGACCAGCATACTGGACATTTTTAATTTGAGATTTCTGGTTCTCAGATAAATGATAGATGTTATTCCATGTTCATTTTTAGTTTTGTTTTTTGTTTTACGGTAAATCATGCCGCCTGAAAGCATGCAGCTAGCAGTATGCCATTTTTTGCTTATCCGGGAAAGAGTGCGATGCCACGGTGTTACTGCACCCAGGATAAATGCATTTATGACCAATTATTGCTAAAATAAGGTCTATAGGCTACTACACAAAAAATACCATAAAAATTGATAAATTGAAAAATAGCTAACCATAAAAAATACGTATACTAATCCAACTGTATCTACAGTACCCATCACAACAAGGAAAAAAAGAATGCAAAAAACTGCAAATCTGCTCTACGCTCTCGTACCTCGTTATCTGCAAAATGCAACTCCTCTACACAACATTTTGAACTTGATCTCCGTTTTTATATGTCCAGATATAACGCTGTTAAATAGGACGGGAGTTAAACCTGGAGATACTGCGGCCCTCCAGGACTGGAGTTAAACCTGGAGATACTGCGGCCCTCCAGGACTGGAGTTAAACCTGCAGACACTGCGGCCCTCCAGGATTGGAGTTAAACCTGCAGACACTGCGGCCCTCCAGGACTGGTGTTAAACCTGGAGATACTGCGGCCCTCCAGGACTGGAGTTAAACATGGAGTTAGTGCGGCCCTCCAGGACTGGAGTTAAACCTGGAGATATTGCGGCCCTCCAGGACTGGAGTTAAACCTGCAGACACTGCGGCCCTCCAGGATTGGAGTTAAACCTGTAGACACTGCGGCCCTCCAGGACTGGAGTTAAACCTGCAGACACTGCGGCCCTCCAGGACTGGAGTTAAACCTGCAGACACTGCGGCCCTCCAGGACTGGAGTTAAACCTGCAGACACTGCGGCCCTCCAGGACTGGTGTTAAACCTGGAGATACTGCGGCCCTCCAGGACTGGAGTTAAACCTGGAGTTAGTGCGGCCCTCCAGGACTGGAGTTAAACCTGGAGATATTGCGGCCCTCCAGGACTGGAGTTAAACCTGCAGACACTGCGGCCCTCCAGGATTGGAGTTAAACCTGTAGACACTGCGGCCCTCCAGGACTGGAGTTAAACCTGCAGACACTGCGGCCCTCCAGGACTGGAGTTAAACCTGCAGACACTGCGGCCCTCCAGGACTGGAGTTAAACCAGCAGACACTGTGGCCCCTCCAGGACTGGAGTTAAACCTGGAGATACTGCGGCCCCTCCAGGACTGGAGTTAAACCTGCAGACACTTCGGCCCCTCCAGGACTGGAGTTAAACGTGGAGTTACTGCGGCCCCTCCAGGACTGGAGTTAAAGATTTCCGATTTAAAGATGCATTTCCGAAAGCAGCGATGTCCAATCATGTGCCACGGTTTTCATTCCAACCAATCACTTCACCTGCAGATTTCACAAATGAGTTCCCTCCTCTCTGGTTGAAGGTGTGTTAATTAGTGAAATTGGCAGGTGATTTGTTGGGAGTAAACCTGGCCCTCCTGAGAGCATCGGGTGTAATAAAGCAAAGCAGTACAATCGAGTACAGGGGCTTACTGTGAGGAGGAGCCATTTTGGAGTTTATTAATAATAATTACTGAGGTACTGTCTGTATATTGAAGGAAACAAATAAGCTACTTACAGACAATTTTTTGTTTTATTATTGAATATAAATGTTTGCTTTTCTGTTATATACAAAGGCTTAGTGCAGCTGGACTAGGACAGGTGAGGGGAGAGGTGTCATTCTCTGACCCCAGTAACAACACTCCTCTCTACACTTTTAAACATTCCTTTGCTGAGAGACTGTTTCCGTTCTTCTTTACTGAATCCCTACAGATCTGTCCACTGACGGTGTCTGTAAGAGTAGATTAGCAGCACTGACGGTGTCTGTAAGAGTGGATTAGCAGCACTGATAGTGTCTGTAAGAGTGGATTAGCAGCACTGACGGTGTCTGTAAAAGTGGATTAGCAGCACTGACGGTGTCTGTAAGAGTGGAATAGCAGCACTGACGGTGTCTGTAAGAGTGGAATAGCAGCACTGACGGTGTCTGTAAGAGTGGATTAGCAGCACTGATAGTGTCTGTAAGAGTGGATTAGCAGCACTGACGGTGTCTGTAAGAGTGGAATAGCAGCACTGACGGTGTCTGTAAGAGTGGAATAGCAGCACTGACCGTGTCTGTAAGAGTGGATTAGCAGCACTGACGGTGTCTGTAAGAGTGGAATAGCAGCACTGACGGTGTCTGTAAGAGTGGATTAGCAGCACTGATAGTGTCTGTAAGAGTGGATTAGCAGCACTGACGGTGTCTGTAAGAGTGGAATAGCAGCACTGACCGTGTCTGTAAGAGTGGATTAGCAGCACTGACGGTGTCTGTAAAAGTGGATTAGCAGCACTGACGGTGTCTGTAAGAGTGGATTAGCAGCACTGACATGTCTGTAAGAGTGGAACAGCAGCACTGACGGTGTCTGTAAGAGTGGATTAGCAGCACTGACGGTGTCTGTAAGAGTGGAATAGCAGCACTGACGGTGTCTGTAAAAGTGGATTAGCAGCACTGACGGTGTCTGTAAGAGTGGAATAGCAGCACTGACGGTGTCTGTAAAAGTGGATTAGCAGCACTGACGGTGTCTGTAAGAGTGGAACAGCAGCACTGACGGTGTCTGTAAGAGTGGAACAGCAGCACTGACAGTGTCTGTAAGAGTGGATAAGCAGCACTGACGGTGTCTGTAAGAGTGGAACAGCAGCACTGACGGTGTCTGTAAAAGTGGATTAGCAGCACTGACGGTGTCTGTAAGAGTGGAATAGCAGCACTGACGGTGTCTGTAAGAGTGGAATAGCAGCACTGACGGTGTCTGTAAGAGTGGAACAGCAGCACTGACGGTGTCTGTAAAAGTGGATTAGCAGCACTGACGGTGTCTGTAAGAGTGGATTAGCAGCACTGACGGTGTCTGTAAGAGTGGATTAGCAGCATTGACGGTGTCTGTAAGAGTGGATTAGCAGCACTGACGGTGTCTGTAAGAGTGGATCAGCAGCACTGACGGTGTCTGTAAGAGTGGAACAGCAGCACTGACGGTGTCTGTAAGAGTGGATTAGCAGCACTGACGGTGTCTGTAAGAGTGGAACAGCAGCACTGACGGTGTCTGTAAGAGTGGAACAGCAGCACTGACGGTGTCTGTAAGAGTGGAATAGCAGCACTGACGGTGTCTGTAAGAGTGGAATAGCAGCACTGACGGTGTCTGTAAGAGTGGAACAGCAGCACTGACGGTGTCTGTAAAAGTGGATTAGCAGCACTGACGGTGTCTGTAAGAGTGGATTAGCAGCACTGACGGTGTCTGTAAGAGTGGAACAGCAGCACTGACGGTGTCTGTAAGAGTGGAATAGCAGCACTGACGATGTCTGTAAGAGTGGAACAGCAGCACTGACGGTGTCTGTAAGAGTGGATTAGCAGTCTGTGTTGTGGATAAAGATCAGGTCAAAAAACTGTATTTTGTCACTTAGACAAGATTTGTGGATATATTTGCAGATAAAAATTGGGATGGCAGGTTACATCTTGGCGGGGACAACAGGATCCCTGAAGATATCAGAGCACACAGGACAGGAGAGAGCATCTGGATGCCATTTTGTCTCAGTCTGTTCTGAGCTCAGTAATGGCTTCTGCTAAATCTGTAGTTTAGTTTCACTTTTATTTACTGCTGCTTACACAAACTGCAGGTAAAAGGACTGTCTTTAAATTTAGTCTCAAATCTCAAATTGTTTTCTCAGTCTAGGTTTTATTTTCACCATCAATATTTTCAGAAATTCTTGAAAAGCATATATTGAAATCATATTAAAGGTCTCCCGTGTAACTACAGGAATATTTCCATGTGTGAGACACTGTAGTTCCCTCACAGCTGATTATCAGACATAGCACATAGCACATAGCACAGTGTGCATCCAGGTAGCGTTGTGAATTGTTCTGCAGACGGACGGGTAAAGTAACATTTAAACTTTCGGTTTCAGCCGTGCATTTGGTAATTAAACCACCTTGTAGTGATCTGTGTAGTTGAAGTAAATAGCAATAGTTAGCGATTTGTTTAAAGTTGATTGTAGCTATCATTAAGCCTACAATCTGCGCTTTTGTATTGCTAATGGTAACTGGTTTCACCGGAGCGAATAAATAGCAGGTAAACCACTTCGTCTTCAGTGTGCATCCAGGTAGCGTTGTGAATTGTTCTGCAGACGGACGGGTAAAGTAACATTTAAACTTTCGGTTTCAGCCGTGCATTTGGTAATTAAACCACCTTGTAGTGATCTGTGTAGTTGAAGTAAATAGCAATAGTTAGCGATTTGTTTAAAGTTGATTGTAGCTATCATTAAGCCTACAATCTGCGCTTTTGTATTGCTAATGGTAACTGGTTTCACCGGAGCGAATTAGCCCTACAAGCAGCTGAATGCAATCGGTAATTAGCAAATAGGGCATAAATTAAAGCAGAGGCTGCTGTAAGTACGGCAGCCTCATCAGCAATTTGTACGACTTCTCTTGTTTGTTCTTGTCCTTTCACCACCTACCATGTGTTTAACCCCCATTCCTCTGTGCTATATACCTCGAGCCTGGAGGTCCAACCACCGCAGGCGCTGCCCGGCTAACCTGATCTGCCCACCCCTGTCCCTTCATAAGGAACTCTCAGTGGTGGGTGGACTATGGAACTGCCGCTCAGCTGTCCAGAAAACTGACTTCATCACTGCCTACGCTAAGGTGAAGTCCCTCCACTTCCTGGCTCTCACTGAGACCTGGATCACTCCAGATAACACAGCCACTCCCGCTGCTCTGTCTGCTGGCTATTCCTTCTCCCACACCCCCAGGGCCTCTGGCCGAGGCGGGGGTACTGGTCTGCTGATTTCCACATCCTGGAAATTCTCTATCCCCACTGCACACTGCATGAATTTCTCCTCTTTTGAGTTTCATGCAGTCACTGTAACCCACCCGTCTACACTTAACATTGTTGTTATCTATCGTCCCCCAGGTCCGCTCGGCGCTTTCCTGGATGAACTGGACACTCTCCTGAGCTCCTTCCCTGAGGATGGCACCCCTGTAATCCTACTGGGAGACTTCAACCTCCATCCAGAGAGTTCCCAGCTATCCAGTGTCGCCTCACTCTTCCAGTCCTTCGCTCTCACTCAATCCCCATCGCCTGCCACCCACAAGGCTGGTAACCAACTTGACCTTGTACTCACCAGGAGCTGCGCCACATCTGATCTCACGGTGACCCCGCTCCACGTATCGGACCATTTCTTTATTTCATTCTCTCTTTCCCTCCCGCTCTCCCTCAACCCTACTAACGACCCGCCCACTGTTATGTTCAGGAGAAATCTCCGCACCCTCTCGTACTCCTCTCTCACTACTTCCGCTCTCTCTATACTTCCTCCTCCTGCGTCTTTTGCTAATATGCATGTTGATGCTGCCACCTCTATGTTTAACTCCTGCCTCTCTCAGTCTCTCAACTCACTTTGTCCGCTTGTCTCCAAACCAGCTCGACCATCACCCCCTTCCCCGTGGCTGACAGATTCTCTCAGATCCAACAGAACCATACTGCGAGGCGCTGAGAGAAAGTGGAGGAAATCCAGATCCCCAGATGACCTGGCCTCCTATCACACACTGCTGGCAGCCTTCACAGCTGCAACTACATCGGCTAAGACTTCTTTTTTTCAGACTAAAATTAATGCATATGTGTCTAATCCACGGAAACTCTTTTCCACCTTCTCCTCCCTGCTTACCCCCCCTCCACCCCCTTCACCTTCCTCCCTCTCTGCAGATGACTTCCTGACCCACTTTGAGGGGAAGGTGGCCATGATTCGCAACTCCTTCACACCTCAGGTGACACCCCACATCCCCCGTACCGAACCTATCGCCACGCTGTCGTCCTTCAAGACTCTGGAGGACGCAGATGTGCTCCAACTGGTGACGCACCATCGCGCGACCACCTGTCCGCTGGACCCCATCCCGTCAGCAGTCCTCCAGTCAATATCTGCTGAGCTCGTTCCATATCTGTCCACTATTATCAACACCTCCCTAACCTGTGGCCATGTCCCTGCTGTTTTTAAGACTGCCCGTGTATCCCCACTCCTAAAAAAACCTAGCTTAGACCCCTCTGATGTCAGGAACTACCGTCCTGTATCTCTTCTGCCCTTCCTGTCCAAAACTCTGGAACGAGCTGTCCATAACCAACTATCTGTTTTTCTCCACCAGAACAACCTGCTTGACCCCCATCAGTCCGGCTTCAGAACCGGACATTCCACAGAAACTGCTCTCCTGGCCGTGACTGAGGCGCTCTCCGCTGCCAGAGCCTCATCCCTCTCCTCTGTCCTGATTCTACTTGACCTGTCTGCAGCGTTCGACACGGTCAACCACAAACTCCTGATTTCCACACTTTCTGAGATGGGCATTTCTGGGACTGCCCTCTCCTGGTTTGTATCGTACCTCACTGATCGATCCTACCAAGTCTCTTGGAAGGGTTCTGTGTCTGCACCCCATCCCCTGTTTACAGGAGTCCCGCAGGGATCTGTATTGGGTCCTCTGCTGTTCTCCATCTATACAAAGTCTCTTGGTTCAGTAATCAATTCACATGGCTTCTCATACCATAGTTATGCTGACGATACTCAACTCTTCCTCTTTTTCCCTCCCTCTACCCAACAGGTGACGGAGAGGATATCTGCTTGTCTGGCTGACATCTCTGAGTGGATGACTACCCATCACCTGAAGCTCAACCTGGACAAGACAGAGCTCCTCTTCATGCCACACAAAACCTCCCCGCTACTTGACCTCTCCATCACCGTTGACGGGACCGTGGTGGCTGCCTCCCGCTCTGCAAAGAACCTGGGGGTGGTCCTGGACGACCAGCTGAACTTCAAAGACCAGATCAGGGCGACGGCACGGTCCTGCAGGTTCCTCCTGTACAACATCAGGAGGATTCGACCGTACCTGACCACCTATTCCACCCAGCTTTTGGTCCAGACCATGGTCACCTCACGCCTTGACTACTGTAACTCCCTGCTCGCAAGCCTACCGGCCTGCGCCATCCTGCCTCTTCAACTGATTCAGAACGCAGCTGCCCGGCTTGTGTTCAACCTCCCGAAATTTTCACATGTCACCCCCCTGTTGAGGTCACTCCACTGGCTGCCAGTTGCAGCCAGGATCAGGTTCAAAGTTCTGACCCTGGCCAACACTGCAGCCAATAGGACAGGCCCTGTCTAAAACGCACCTTTTCAGACTCCACCTGGACTAATACTTAGCTAGGACCTCATGGTTTGTGTTCTTGTTGAACTATGTACTCAGGATAGTCAAGTTTATAATGATTAGAATAGAAGTGTATTAGAGCTGATTTACCCAGTTCACTGTGAACTGCATTGTGTTCATTACTAGGGATAGCTGCTACTGTATGTGAAAAATTTGCTTTCTTATCTGTTCTGTAGTTACTTTGATGACCTTTCTGTATGCACTTACTGTACGTCGCTTTGGATAAAAGCGTCTGCTAAATGAATGTAATGTAATGTAATGTAATGTAGCACTTCCTACAGGGGGCAGCATTGTACCACTGAGGTTTGAGTGTGGCTGATCTGCCAGCAGTTTTACACCAGTCCTGTTCTTCAGGTTCTGTCCGTTCTCTCATGTGTCCAAATGTAATTTCATTGCTCAGCTAATCTCAAACACACACCCTTACAAACATGATTCAAGCACAGACCCAGAGCTGGACTCCACAATCAATTTATTTTTATTGGGATGGCAGGTATGTTACGGCTTGGCGGGGCATGCCCCATACCTATACAGCACAGAGAGTTTGGTACTTTTCAGGGTTTTCTACAGAAGTAACCACAATGACCACAAACTCTCAGCCCTTAAAAACATTAACTTCTGTTCTGACCTCATGTAACCACACAACATTCAGATACAACTTCACACATCCACACAATAAAGCCCCAAACTTGGGTTATTCACACATCCACACAATAAAGCCCCAAACTTGGGTTATTCACACATCCACACAATAAAGCCCCAAACTTGGGTTATTCACACATCCACACAATAAAGCCCCAAACTTGGGTTATTCACACATCCACACAATAAAGCCCCAAACTTGGGTTATTCACACATCCACACAATAAAGCCCCAAACTTGGGTTATTCACACATCCACACAATAAAGCCCCAAACTTGGGTTATTCACACATCCACACAATAAAGCCCCAAACTTGGGTTATTCACACATCCACACAATAAAGCCCCAAACTTGGGTTATTCACACATCCACACAATAAAGCCCCAAACTTGGGTTATTCACACATCCACACAATAAAGCCCCAAACATGGGTTATTCACACATCCACACAATAAAGCCCCAAACTTGGGTTATTCACACATCCATACAATAAAGCCCCAAACTTGGGTTATTCACACATCCACACAATAAAGCCCCAAACATGGGTTATTCACACATCCATACAATAAAGCCCCAAACTTGGGTTATTCACACATCCACACAATAAAGCCCCAAACTTGGGTTATTCACACATCCACACAATAAAGCCCCAAACTTGGGTTATTCACACATCCACACAATAAAGCCCCAAACTTGGGTTATTCACACATCCACACAATAAAGCCCCAAACTTGGGTTATTCACACATCCACACAATAAAGCCCCAAACTTGGGTTATTCACACATCCACACAATAAGCCCCAAACTTGGGTTATTCACACATCCACACAATAAAGCCCCAAACTTGGGTTATTCACACATCCACACAATAAAACGTTTTTCTTCTTCCTCTTCTGCTTTTTTTCCTCTTCTTCTTCTTATTCTTCTTCCCATTTTTCCTGCCTACCCAGAGACCCTCACTACCTGCCTGCCTCCGTACCGAGATTGTGCCTCACGGAACAACATATGATTTCAATTAATGATTTTAACAGTTGATGAATAGTTACACTTCAGAAAGGATATGGTTGTTGGTTTGTTGGTTTACTTTAGAAAATGTACAGCTTTTAAAATGTTAACTGCTGCTACAGATTTCTTTACAATTCACAAACAGACATTTATACCAAGAAACATCATGTACAATAGAGAAATGGGGGATGAATAAATAAATGCAGATAAAAATGAGTAATATTTTTACATAGAAATTAGCGTACATATAGCATTTTTAGAAACGTATCCAGACATGATTGTAGGTCAGATGATGGCAAATAAGTAATACTATGTGATGTCACGTGGAGCTGTAATGGCGACATGTAGTCCAGCTGTCTCTCCTGTTCGTGTTTGTTAATTTGAATGTGTTTTGATGTGTCGGGCTTTTGTCTTTGTTTTTATCATTGGCCGTGTGTCTGTAGCGGGACGGGAAAGCGGGCTGGAGATTTTTCAGGGCACTCCTGCTGCTCGTTTTGATAATATTGATGAATTGCCGAGTCAATATCATTTTGTTTGTGGTCGTCACCATGGAGACGCATTCACAACATATGCTCGCGAATGTCCGTTGGATCTGCAGACTGCAGCAACAAAGTTTACCATCGCTCTTCACCGGAGTTGAAGATTTTCGGGATGATCCGGGAGTGCAGGCAATCTACAAAAGGCAACCAGGGAAGGAGAACATAATGCGGGGGAGGAGTGAGGAGACGACTGGGAAGATTGACGCAGTTCGGTGCTCTGTTTCGGCGGTGTACAGTGACCGCGGCGCTGCGTGTATGGAGGAGAGTCGTGGAGGCGGAGTTTGTGTGTTTGACTGCTTGGTGACACTGGACATCTCGGGACAGCGGGGTTATTTTTAATCATGGCTGTATTGCACTTTAATTCACTTAATTCGCTTGATTGATGTAATGATTCTGCTGGATGTCTTTATTTGATATGTTTGTTTGTGTGTTGTGGGTCTGCCCCACTGTCTGTCTTTTTTGTTGTTGCTGGGGCTACAACTGAAGTTATTCTATTTTATTCTATTCTACTAATTTTCTTAACATAATAATAGTTATGATATTTGCGAACAGAATTTTGTGAACACAAGAATATCTATGCTCTGTAGGACCACACAGGTTTTGATAGAAATCCAAATGTTCCAAATGAATAAATCAATAAATACATAATAATAATAATTTTATTCATTCTGTGCTTTTCATAAACCCAAAGCAGTGGATGCAGACAATTGTTCAAACATGTCCTATAGTGTAGTCATTTACAGTAGCAACACATCTGATTTCCACAACACATTTCCACTATAAATTATTCCCACTTTGCAGTTTGATGTGGAACATACAGTTGACTACGTTCTCTTGAGATGGTAAGATGAAGAGACACTGGGCCTAGTTGCATAAAATAATTTCTGAAAGTTTGGATAGCATTGCTTTGGAATAGAGCTAGTTTATTTAGTGTGAGCTACGATAGGCAATATTGTTAGTTGTAACTTGGCCACATTTTGATATCAACACTTTTAAAGGCAGGTCTAGTTTTTGGAAGTTGGAATTAAGGACTTATAGACAGCGCTCTGTAGGCTGTGCGCTCTGTAGGCTATGCGCTCTGTAGGCTATGCGCTCTGTAGGCTGTGCGCTCTGTAGGCTATGCGCTCTGTAGGCTGTGCGCTCTGTAGGCTATGCGCTCTGTAGGCTATGCGCTCTGTAGGCTCTGCGCTCTGTAGGCTGTACGCTCTGTAAGCTATGCGCTCTGTAGGCTGTGCGCTCTGTAGGCTCTCCGCTCTGTAGGCTATGCGCTCTGTAAGCTGTGCGCTCTGTAGGCTATGCGCTCTGTAAGCTGTGCGCTCTGTAGGCTGTGCGCTCTGTAGGCTCTGCGCTCTGTAGGCTATGCGCTCTGTAGGCTCTGCGCTCTGTAAGCTATGCGCTCTGTAGGCTGTGCGCTCTGTAAGCTATGCGCTCTGTAGGCTATGCGCTCTGTAGGCTGTGTGCTCTGTAGGCTATGCGCGCTGTAAGCTATGCGCTCTGTAGGCTGTGCGCTCTGTAGGCTCTGCGCTCTGTAGGCTCTGCGCTCTGTAGGCTCTGCGCTCTGTAGGCTGTGCGCTCTGTAGGCTCTGCGCTCTGTAAGCTATGCGCTCTGTAGGCTATGCGCTCTGTAGGCTCTGCGCTCTGTAGGCTCTGCGCTCTGTAGGCTGTGCGCTCTGTAAGCTATGCGCTCTGTAGGCTATGCGCTCTGTAAGCTATGCGCTCTGTAGGCTCTGCGCTCTGTAGGCTATGCGCTCTGTAAGCTGTGCGCTCTGTAGGCTCTGCGCTCTGTAGGCTGTGCGCTCTGTAAGCTATGCGCTCTGTAGGCTATGCGCTCTGTAAGCTATGCGCTCTGTAGACTGTGCGCTCTGTAGGCTCTGCGCTCTGTAGGCTATGCGCTCTGTAGGCTCTGCGCTCTGTAGGCTATGCGCTCTGTAGGCTATGCGCTCTGTAGGCCCTGCGCTCTGTAGGCCCTGCGCTCTGTAGGCTCTGCGCTCTGTAAGCTATGCGCTCTGTAGGCTATGCGCTCTGTAAGCTGTGCGCTCTGTAGGCTATGCGCTCTGTAAGCTATGCGCTCTGTAGGCTATGCGCTCTGTAAGCTATGCGCTCTGTAGGCTGTGCGCTCTGTAAGCTGTGCGCTCTGTAGGCTATGCGCTCTGTAGGCTCTGCGCTCTGTAGGCTATGCGCTCTGTAGGCTGTGCGCTCTGTAGGCTATGCGCTCTGTAGGCTCTGCGCTCTGTAGGCTCTGCGCTCTGTAAGCTATGCGCTCTGTAGGCTATGCGCTCTGTAAGCTATGCCCTCTGTAGGCTCTGCGCTCTGTAGGCTATGCGCTCTGTAGGCTCTGCGCTCTGTAGGCTCTGCGCTCTGTAAGCTATGCGCTCTGTAGGCTCTGCGCTCTGTAGGCTGTGCGCTCTGTAAGCTATGCGCTCTGTAGGCTATGCGCTCTGTAGGCTGTGCGCTCTGTAGGCTATGCGCTCTGTAAGCTGTGCGCTCTGTAGGCTATGCGCTCTGTAGGCTCTGCGCTCTGTAGGCTATGCGCTCTGTAGGCTATGCGCTCTGTAAGCTGTGCGCTCTGTAGGCTATGCGCTCTGTAGGCTGTGCGCTCTGTAGGCTATGCGCTCTGTAAGCTGTGCGCTCTGTAGGCTATGCGCTCTGTAGGCTCTGCGCTCTGTAGGCTGTGCGCTCTGTAGGCTGTGCGCTCTGTAGGCTATGCGCTCTGTAGGCTCTGCGCTCTGTAGGCTCTGCGCTCTGTAAGCTATGCGCTCTGTAGGCTATGCGCTCTGTAAGCTATGCGCTCTGTAGGCTCTGCGCTCTGTAGGCTATGCGCTCTGTAGGCTCTGCGCTCTGTAGGCTCTGCGCTCTGTAAGCTATGCGCTTTGTAGGCTCTGCGCTCTGTAGGCTGTGCGCTCTGTAAGCTATGCGCTCTGTAGGATCTGCGCTCTGTAGGCTGTGCGCTCTGTAAGCTATGCGCTCTGTAGGCTATGCGCTCTGTAAGCTATGCGCTCTGTAGGCTATGCGCTCTGTAAGCTGTGCGCTCTGTAGGCTGTGCGCTCTGTAAGCTGTGCGCTCTGTAGGCTATGCGCTCTGTAGGCTCTGCGCTCTGTAGGCTATGCGCTCTGTAGGCTGTGCGTTCTGTAGGCTATGCGCTCTGTAGGCTCTGCGCTCTGTAGGCTCTGCGCTCTGTAAGCTATGCGCTCTGTAGGCTATGCGCTCTGTAAGCTATGCGCTCTGTAGGCTCTGCGCTCTGTAGGCTATGCGCTCTGTAGGCTCAGCGCTCTGTAGGCTCTGCGCTCTGTAAGCTATGCGCTCTGTAGGCTCTGCGCTCTGTAGGCTGTGCGCTCTGTAAGCTATGCGCTCTGTAGGCTATGCGCTCTGTAGGCTGTGCGCTCTGTAGGCTATGCGCTCTGTAAGCTGTGCGCTCTGTAGGCTATGCGCTCTGTAGGCTCTGCGCTCTGTAGGCTATGCGCTCTGTAGGCTATGCGCTCTGTAAGCTGTGCGCTCTGTAGGCTATGCGCTCTGTAGGCTGTGCGCTCTGTAGGCTATGCGCTCTGTAAGCTGTGCGCTCTGTAGGCTATGCGCTCTGTAGGCTCTGCGCTCTGTAGGCTATGCGCTCTGTAGGCTGTGCGCTCTGTAGGCTATGCGCTCTGTAGGCTCTGCGCTCTGTAGGCTCTGCGCTCTGTAAGCTATGCGCTCTGTAGGCTATGCGCTCTGTAAGCTATGCGCTCTGTAGGCTCTGCGCTCTGTAGGCTATGCGCTCTGTAGGCTCTGCGCTCTGTAGGCTCTGCGCTCTGTAAGCTATGCGCTCTGTAGGCTCTGCGCTCTGTAGGCTGTGCGCTCTGTAAGCTATGCGCTCTGTAGGATCTGCGCTCTGTAGGCTGTGCGCTCTGTAAGCTATGCACTCGGTAAGCTGTGCGCTCTGTAGGCTATGCGCTCTGTAGGCTCTGCGCTCTGTAGGCTGTGCGCTCTGTAGGCTGTGCGCTCTGTAGGCTATGCGCTCTGTAAGCTGTGCGCTCTGTAGGCTATGCGCTCTGTAAGCTGTGCGCTCTGTAGGCTATGCGCTCTGTAGGCTCTGCGCTCTGTAGGCTATGCGCTCTGTAGGCTATGCGCTCTGTAAGCTATGCGCTCTGTAGGCTATGCGCTCTGTAAGCTGTGCGCTCTGTAGGCTATGCGCTCTGTAAGCTCTGCGCTCTGTAGGCTATGCGCTCTGTAGGCTATGCGCTCTGTAAGCTATGCGCTCTGTAGGCTGTGCGCTCTGTCGGCTCTGCGCTCTGTAGGCTGTGCGCTCTGTAGGCTGTGCGCTCTGTAGGCTGTGCGCTCTGTAGGCTGTGCGCTCTGTAGGCTATGCGCTCTGTAGGCTATGCGCTCTGTAGGCTATGCGCTCTGTAGACTGTGCGCTCTGTGCGCTCTGTAGGCTGTGCGCTCTGTAGGCTGTGCGCTCTGTAGGCTATGCGCTCTGTAGGCTATGCGCTCTGTAAGCGATGCGCTCTGTAGGCTCTGCGCTCTGTAGGCTGTGCGCTCTGTAAGCTATGCGCTCTGTAGGCTGTGCGCTCTGTAGGCTGTGCGCTCTGTGCGCTCTGTAGGCTGTGTGCTCTGTAGGCTGTGCGCTCTGTAGGCTATGCGCTCTGTAGGCTATGCGCTCTGTAAGCGATGCGCTCTGTAGGCTCTGCGCTCTGTAGGCTGTGCGCTCTGTAAGCTATGCGCTCTGTAGGCTGTGCGCTCTGTAGGCTGTGCGCTCTGTAGGCTCTGCGCTCTGTAGGCTGTGCGCTCTGTAAGCTATGCGCTCTGTAGGCTGTGCGCTCTGTAGGCTGTGCGCTCTGTAGGCTGTGCGCTCCGTAGGCTATGCGCTCTGTAGGCTCTGCGCTCTGTAGGCTATGCGCTCTGTAGGCTATGCGCTCTGTAGGCTATGCGCTCTGTAGGCTCTGCGCTCTGTAGGCTCTGCACTCTGTAAGCTATGCGCTCTGTAGGCTCTGCGCTCTGTAGGCTCTGCGCTCTGTAGGCTCTGCGCTCTGTAGGCTATGCGCTCTGTAGGCTATGCGCTCTGTAAGCTATGCGCTCTGTAGGCTGTGCACTCTGTAAGCTATGCGCTCTGTAGGCTCTGCGCTCTGTAGGCTCTGCGCTCTGTAGGCTCTGCGCTCTGTAGGCTATGCGCTCTGTAAGCTATGCGCTCTGTAAGCTGTGCGCTCTGTAGGCTATGCGCTCTGTAGGCTCTGCGCTCTGTAGGCTATGCGCTCTGTAGGCTGTGCGCTCTGTAGGCTATGCGCTCTGTAAGCTGTGCGCTCTGTAGGCTATGCGCTCTGTAAGCTGTGCGCTCTGTAGGCTATGCGCTCTGTAGGCTCTGCGCTCTGTAGGCTATGCGCTCTGTAGGCTCTGCGCTCTGTAGGCTCTGCGCTCTGTAGGCTATGCGCTCTGTAGGCTATGCGCTCTGTAAGCTATGCGCTCTGTAAGCTGTGCGCTCTGTAGGCTATGCGCTCTGTAGGCTCTGCGCTCTGTAGGCTATGCGCTCTGTAGGCTGTGCGCTCTGTAGGCTATGCGCTCTGTAAGCTGTGCGCTCTGTAGGCTATGCGCTCTGTAAGCTGTGCGCTCTGTAGGCTATGCGCTCTGTAGGCTCTGCGCTCTGTAGGCTATGCGCTCTGTAGGCTATGCGCTCTGTAAGCTATGCGCTCTGTAGGCTATGCGCTCTGTAAGCTATGCGCTCTGTAGGCTGTGCGCTCTGTAGGCTCTGCGCTCTGTAGGCTGTGCGCTCTGTAGGCTGTGCGCTCTGTAGGCTGTGTGCTCTGTAGGCTGTGCGCTCTGTAGGCTATGCGCTCTGTAGGCTATGCGCTCTGTAAGCGATGCGCTCTGTAGGCTCTGCGCTCTGTAGGCTGTGCGCTCTGTAAGCTATGCGCTCTGTAGGCTGTGCGCTCTGTAGGCTGTGCGCTCTGTAGGCTCTGCGCTCTGTAGGCTGTGCGCTCTGTAAGCTATGCGCTCTGTAGGCTGTGCGCTCTGTAGGCTCTGCGCTCTGTAGGCTCTGCGCTCTGTAGGCTGTGCGCTCTGTAGGCTCTGCGCTCTGTAGGCTCTGCGCTCTGTAGGCTGTGCGCTCTGTAGGCTATGCGCTCTGTAGGCTATGCGCTCTGTAGGCTCTGCGCTCTGTAGGCTCTGCGCTCTGTAGGCTGTGCGCTCTGTAGGCTCTGCGCTCTGTAGGCTCTGCGCTCTGTAGGCTGTGCGCTCTGTAAGCTATGCGCTCTGTAGGCTATGCGCTCTGTAAGCTATGCGCTCTGTAGGCTATGCGCTCTGTAGGCTGTGCGCTCTGTAGGCTATGCGCTCTGTAGGCTGTGCGCTCTGTAGGCTGTGCGCTCTGTAGGCTGTGCGCTCTGTAGGCTATGCGCTCTGTAGGCTATGCGCTCTGTAGGCTCTGCGCTCTGTAGGCTGTGCGCTCTGTAGGCTGTGCGCTCTGTAGGCTCTGCGCTCTGTAGGCTGTGCGCTCTGTAAGCTATGCGCTCTGTAGGCTCTGCGCTCTGTAGGCTCTGCGCTCTGTAGGCTGTGCGCTCTGTAGGCTATGCGCTCTGTAGGCTATGCGATCTGTAGGCTCTGCGCTCTGTAGGCTGTGCGCTCTGTAGGCTGTGCGCTCTGTAGGCTCTGCGCTCTGTAGGCTGTGCGCTCTGTAAGCTGTGCGCTCTGTAGGCTCTGCGCTCTGTAGGCTCTGCGCTCTGTTGGCTCTGCGCTCTGTAAGCTATGCGCTCTGTAGGCTATGCGCTCTGTAAGCTGTGCGCTCTGTAGGCTGTGCGCTCTGTAGGCTCTGCGCTCTGTAGGCTGTGCGCTCTGTAGGCTGTGCGCTCTGTAAGCTATGCGCTCTGTAGGCTCTGCGCTCTGTAGGCTCTGCGCTCTGTAAGCTATGCGCTCTGTAGGCTGTGCGCTCTGTAAGCTGTGCGCTCTGTAGGCTGTGCGCTCTGTAGGCTCTGCGCTCTGTAGGCTCTGCGCTCTGTAAGCTGTGCGCTCTGTAGGCTGTGCGCTCTGTAGGCTGTGCGCTCTGTAGGCTCTGCGCTCTGTAGGCTGTGCGCTCTGTAAGCTATGCGCTCTGTAGGCTATGCACTCTGTAAGCTATGCGCTCTGTAGGCTATGCGTGAGTAACTTGGCTCTTTTTTTTTTACGTCGGAGACATCTTTGATCAGATATAATTTAAATGATTATTACAACGTTTGAAAACTATTGATACATGTCTGCAGCAATTTATGATCAATGTAACCACATGATGTCAATGTTGAAATTAAGCATTGGTTTGTGGTAAATATTGGCATTATAAGTACTGGAGTAAGTACTGTAGGGAATACTGGTATTGTAAGTACGCTGGGTAAATACTGGTATTGTAAGTACACTGGGTAAATACTGGTATTGTAAGTACGCTGGGTAAATACTGGTATTGTAAGTACACTGGGTAAATACTGGTATTGTAAGTACGCTGGGTAAATACTGGTATTGTAAGTATGCTGGGTAAATACTGGTATTGTAAGTACGCTGGTTTGTGTGTAATCAGTTGAGGTAAATAAATGCACCAGTGGAATCACTCCAGAGTGCTGCTCTTTTCCTGACCCGTCACCAGTGTGTCTCCCAGGTGTGTGATGAGGTAAGTCTCTCTCTCCAGTGCAGTATGAACACAGACAGAGACAAATACACCTGCTTATACGCTGGGTTTGGGTTCATTCAAAACTCACTGGAGCTGATCTGAGATCAGTTGAGAAATTCGCGTCAAGTCAACTTCTTTTTATTAAACTTCCATGTGTAAAACAGTCATAGTTGGTACATGAAGTTACAGATGCTTCTAAAGCACAGCTCTCTCCATTACCTTCATAAGTGCTGTAGATGTGCTATTCTAAAGCACAGCTCTCTCCATTACCTTCATCAGTGCTGTAGATGTGCTATTCTAAAGCACTGCTCTCCGTTACCTTCATCAGTGCTGTAGATGAGCTATTCTAAAGCACGGCTCTCTCCGTTACCTTCATCAGTGCTGTAGATGAGCTATTCTAAAGCACAGCTCTCCATTACCTTCATCAGTGCTGTAGATGTGCTATTCTAAAGCACAGCTCTCTCCATTACCTTCATCAGTGCTGTAGATGTGCTATTCTAAAGCACAGCTCTCTCCATTACCTTCATCAGTGCTGTAGATGTGCTATTCTAAATCACAGCTCTCTCCATTACCTTCATCAGTGCTGTAGATGTGCTATTCTAAAGCACAGCTCTTTCCATTACCTTCATCAGTGCTGTAGATGTGCTATTCTAAAACACAGCTCTCTCCATTACCTTCATCAGTGCTGTAGATGTGCTATTCTAAAGCACAGCTCTCTCCGTTACCTTCATCAGTGCTGTAGATGAGCTATTCTAAAGCACGGCTCTCTCCATTACCTTCATCAGTGCTGTAGATGAGCTATTCTAAAGCACAGCTCTCTCCATTACCTTCATCAGTGCTGTAGATGTGCTATTCTAAAGCACGGCTCTCTCCATTACCTTCATCAGTGCTGTAGATGTGCTATTCTAAAGCACAGCTCTCTCCATTACCTTCATCAGTGCTGTAGATGTGCTATTCTAAAGCACAGCTCTCTCCATTACCTTCATCAGTGCTGTAGATGTGCTATTCTAAAGCACAGCTCTCTCCATTACCTTCATCAGTGCTGTAGATGTGCTATTCTAAAGCACAGCTCTCTCCATTACCTTCATCAGTGCTGTAGATGTGCTATTCTAAAGCACAGCTCTCTCCATTACCTTCATCGGTGCTGTAGATGTGCTATTCTAAAGCACAGCTCTCTCCATTACCTTCATCGGTGCTGTAGATGTGCTATTCTAAAGCACAGCTCTCCATTACCTTCATCAGTGCTGTAGATGTGCTATTCTAAAGCACAGCTCTCCATTACCTTCATCAGTGCTGTAGATGTGCTATTCTAAAGCACAGCTCTCTCCATTACCTTCATCGGTGCTGTAGATGTGCTATTCTAAAGCACAGCTCTCTCCATTACCTTCATCAGTGCTGTAGATGTGCTATTCTAAAGCACAGCTCTTTCCATTACCTTCATCAGTGCTGTAGATGTGCTATTCTAAAGCACAGCTCTCCATTACCTTCACCAGTGCTGTAAATGTGCTATTCTAAAGCACAGCTCTCTCCATTACCTTCATCAGTGCTGTAGATGTGCTATTATAAAGTACAGCTCTCTCCATTACCTTCATCAGTGCTGTAGATGTGCTATTCTAAAGCACAGCTCTTTCCATTACCTTCATCAGTGCTGTAGATGTGCTATTCTAAAGCACAGCTCTCTCCATTACCTTCATCAGTGCTGTAGATTAGCTATTCTAAAGCACAGCTCTCTCCCTTACCTTCATCAGTGCTGTAGATGTGCTATTCTAAAGCACAGCTCTCTCCGTTACCTTCATCAGTGCTGTAGATGTGCTATTCTAAAGCACAGCTCTCTCCATTACCTTCATCAGTGCTGTAGATGTGCTATTCTAAAGCACAGCTCTCTCCATTACCTTCATCAGTGCTGTAGATGTGCTATTCTAAAGCACAGCTCTCTCCGTTACCTTCATCAGTGCTGTAGATGTGCTATTCTAAAGCACAGCTCTCTCCATTACCTTCATCAGTGCTGTAGATGTGCTATTCTAAAGCACAGCTCTCTCCATTACCTTCATCAGTGCTGTAGATGTGCTATTCTAAAGCACGGCTCTCTCCATTACCTTCATCAGTGCTGTAGATGTGCTATTCTAAAGCACAGCTCTCTCCATTACCTTCATCAGTGCTGTAGATGTGCTATTCTAAAGCACAGCTCTCTCCATTACCTTCATCAGTGCTGTAGATGTGCTATTCTAAAGCACAGCTCTCTCCATTACCTTCATCAGTGCTGTAGATGTGCTATTCTAAAGCACAGCTCTCTCCATTACCTTCATCAGTGCTGTAGATGTGCTATTCTAAAGCACAGCTCTCTCCATTACCTTCATCGGTGCTGTAGATGTGCTATTCTAAAGCACAGCTCTCTCCATTACCTTCATCGGTGCTGTAGATGTGCTATTCTAAAGCACAGCTCTCCATTACCTTCATCAGTGCTGTAGATGTGCTATTCTAAAGCACAGCTCTCTCCATTACCTTCATCAGTGCTGTAGATGTGCTATTCTAAAGCACAGCTCTCTCCATTACCTTCATCAGTGCTGTAGATGTGCTATTCTAAAGCACAGCTCTCTCCATTACCTTCATCAGTGCTGTAGATGTGCTATTCTAAAGCACAGCTCTCTCCATTACCTTCATCAGTGCTGTAGATGTGCTATTCTAAAGCACAGCTCTCTCCATTACCTTCATCAGTGCTGTAAATGTGCTATTCTAAAGCACAGCTCTCTCCATTACCTTCATCAGTGCTGTAGATGTGCTATTATAAAGTACAGCTCTCTCCATTACCTTCATCAGTGCTGTAGATGTGCTATTCTAAAGCACAGCTCTCTCCATTACCTTCATCAGTGCTGTAGATGTGCTATTCTAAAGCACAGCTCTCTCCATTACCTTCATCAGTGCTGTAGATTAGCTATTCTAAAGCACAGCTCTCTCCATTACCTTCATCAGTGCTGTAGATGTGCTATTCTAAAGCACAGCTCTCTCCGTTACCTTCATCAGTGCTGTAGATGTGCTATTCTAAAGCACAGCTCTCTCCATTACCTTCATCAGTGCTGTAGATGTGCTATTCTAAAGCACAGCTCTCTCCATTACCTTCATCAGTGCTGTAGATGTGCTATTCTAAAGCACAGCTCTCTCCGTTACCTTCATCAGTGCTGTAGATGTGCTATTCTAAAGCACAGCTCTCTCCATTACCTTCATCAGTGCTGTAGATGTGCTATTCTAAAGCACAGCTCTCTCCATTACCTTCATCATGCTGTAGATGTGCTATTCTAAAGCACAGCTCTCTCCGTTACCTTCATCAGTGCTGTAGATGTGCTATTATAAAGCACAGCTCTCTCCATTACCTTCATCAGTGCTGTAGATGTGCTATTCTAAAGCACAGCTCTCTCCGTTACCTTCATCAGTGCTGTAGATGTGCTATTCTAAAGCACAGCTCTCTCCATTACCTTCATCAGTGCTGTAGATGTGCTATTCTAAAGCACAGCTCTCTCCATTACCTTCATCAATGCTGTAGATGAGCTATTCTAAAGCACAGCTCTCTCCATTACTATGATAAGTGAGGATATTATAAAGTGTGATGGATTGTGGAGTCCAGCTCTGGGTCTGTGCTTGAATCATGTTTGTAAGGATGTGTGTTTGAGATTAGCTGAGCAATGAAATTACATTTGGACACATGAGAGAACTGACAGAACCTGAAAAACAGGACTGGTGTAAAACTGCTGGCAGATCAGCCACACTCAAACCTCAGTGGTACAATGCTACCCCTGCAGGAAGTGCTGTCTCTGATAATTAGGCATGTCTAACAGGAAGTGGGAAGTACAGTGTTTCACAGGTGGACACGTTAGTTACATTTGAGACTTTATAATGGCATTTGAATTCATATTTTTAGAAATTAAGACTTTCTAGACACTTTAAGAGAAGCATGAAAACAGAATGAGAGGCACTGTGATTTGAGACTCGTACTTTGACTTGCAACGTTTGTGTAACAGCAGTAAGTAAAAGTGAAACTAAACTACAAATTTAGCAGAAGCCATTACTGAGCTCAGAACAGACAGACAGAATGGCGTCTGGATCTTCTCTCCTGGAAGAGGAGCTCTCCTGTCCTGTGTGCACTGATATCTTCAGGGATCCTGTTGTCCTGAGATGCAGTCACAGCTTCTGTAAGGCCTGTCTGCAGCAGTACTGGGAACAGAAGGGATCTCGAGAATGCCCAGTTTGCAGGAGAAGATTTTCTATGGATCATCCTCCTCTCAGTCTGTCTCTGAGGAATACCTGTGAGGCGTTCTTAAAGGAGAGAAGTCAGAGAGCTAAAGCAGGATCTGAAGGGCTCTGCAGTCTGCACAGTGAGAAACTCAAACTCTTCTGTTTGGAGGATCAAATACCCGTCTGTCTTGTCTGTCAAACTTCAAGAAAACATGAAAACCACAAACTGCTACCAATTCAGGAGGCTGCAGAAGAGTATAAGGTAAGTCTGAGATAAAATGAATAAGATTTTACAAAATAACATATAATTCACATTTTACCTACTTCTTTATTGAATTTTCAGTTTTCTTTTGTAAACTCACTGGGATTCAAAATTATTGGGATGTACTAAAAGTGCTTTGAGGTGGTCCAACAACTTTATCCTAGTCTATCACACATTTCAAAGTGGCATTCTACGCAAATAGTTAATTTTGATTTAATCTGTTTGATGTAAAAAGGAATACCTTGTGATTTTTTCGAAAATATCACTTCAATTTGACGACACTTTCTTAAATTTTTAAAGTTTTGATTCACTCATTAACAGACCGAACTGTATAAAATGACCTTTGTTCTCAGGCCTGATTGCAGTTTGAGCTCCTAACTACGTGTCACATGACTGGCAGAGAGAGACAGGAGGGAGGGTCAGGGCACTCTTTAGACGGCAATGTTATATTTTGTATTATGTTTAACATTTTAAAACCGTAGCCAGGTGACCAGTCCAATGCTGATCCAGGATGCGTTGCAAACTGTCTCTTTTATATTGATTGGATATAATCAGTGTTGGGGAATAGTGAACTACATTGTAATTAAACTAGTAGTTTAACTACATTTTGCAGTAGCTTGCTGGTAGTTCAACTACATTCATATTTCCATAGTGATTCAAGTAGTTAAATTAAATTTATATTAACATTAAAAGACATTTTTTGTTTAGTTAACTACTGAAACTATAACTTGCAATGTTGTCCTTGTGAAAAGCCCAGATGGGATTGTTTTGTTTAGGACAGGTTTAGGTCTCAGGGGTATTCCAGGAAGCTGGATTGTCAGCTCACCTGTGAAAAATATTTGGCTATAGTTTTTAATGTTTTGAATCTGAATTTGTAAAACTAAACTTGAATATATTAGGTTTCAATTAGTCATAAGTATTGATTATTACTATTTATTAACAAATGTTCAGAGAAGTTGTTGCATGCTATATTAGAAGTTATCTGGCTAACTGAGTAATCGTGCTTGGTGCAATACCCCCACCTGGACTCAATTTTTATTTAATTTTATTCATGTATTTATTGATAGATTATGTTTTGAAATGCTTGATAAGTTTGAAAAAATACTGAACAACGCAGTTACTTTGAGGTCTGAACAACAGACGACAACACAGTGATATCCAGCTCTGTAGTCCACAGTAATAAAAGCAGTAAGAGCAGGAAGTGAACCCAAGTCCGCTCTCTGTGACAGCTCTGTTCACACCCCCTCACTCTATTCACTCCCTGAATATGAATCAACACACGGCTGGAGCAGCTAGTTCACTCACACAGAAGCTTTACCTATAAGGCCAGTACACTTTACACACTGGCCTGCTGTCAGTGTGTAGAAGTGCTATTTAGTTTAATTTGGAATATGGATAGTAGTATCAAGCTATATTTATTTTTTTGTGGACTCCGTCACACCTACTGTGTTTTCAAATATATAAAAATGACAAACTATGGGTGACAAAAAAATGCAAACAGTTGAAAAAGGAGGCCCAAAGACAGGTACAAAGGGACGCAAGGAAAGCCAAGTACCAGTACAAGGCCTAAACAATACAATACAAGGCCCAATACAAGTAATCAGAGGTGAACACATTCAGGTTGTGGAAGAATATAAATATCTGGGGCTTGTTGGACAGCAAGCTGTGTTGGGAACAGATGCATCAACCTGATGTACAAGAAAGGGCAGCAGCTCCTCTTTTTCTAAAGGAAGCTGATGAGATTAATTAATGTGGACTGTACCATACTTACAATGTTTTATAGATCCTTCATTTAAAGAGTTTTAACCTGCTGTTTTACGTGTTGGTTTGGAAATACAAGTACAGCCAACCTGAACAGACTGGGAAGAATTCTTAAATTCTGTCGCAAAATCATAGGACAGCCACAAAACAGCATGACTGCCCTGTACAAAATTAGGGCACTTAAGAAAGTGGAGATTATTTTATATGATTCAACCCACCCCCTGTAGACAGAGTTTAATAACCTTTTGGGTCCACTTTTAAAGCTCTTAATGTAAAGTAATGTCTCAGAGTTTTGTATTGTATGTACTGGGTTTTTGTTTGCATTATTGACTTTATCTGGCTGCAAAACCAATTTCCCCCTGAGGGATAATAAAGTTTTCTACTTCTGCTATGTAGTTGAACGTCTGAATATTGTAATATCATGTGAGAAATATCTGTCCACAGAAGCAGCATCTGGCCACACAGAGTAAATTCCAGCAGAGAATCCAGGAGAGAGAGAAGGAGCTGCATGATCTGAGACAGGCTGTACAGTCACACAAGGTGGGTACTGACCAGAGGAGAAGACAGTGTGCTGCTGGAAGAGCCATTTCAGGGCTCAGTCAGGGCTCTCCTCCAGTCAGCCAGTGAGCAGCCCAGTGTTGGGCCACTTTCCAGTCCTGTGAGGCTCAATCCCACTGAGCCACACTGTGGGGAATAGGCTGAGTGAAAGGCTATTGTTCAGTGTCACACAATACGAGTGTGGTCAGGTGAGGGCTGGCGTGTGTCCGGCAAAAACAAACAGTCGGAATGACAAAGTGACCAATTTTGTGGCCAATTTTGTGGTCCTAGAAAAGTGCAAAATTATATACAGTGTGTTCCACCACTCCATATTTAGAATGATCCAAACAGAGACAAAAAAAAAAATGTATATATATATATTATTTAAAAAAAACAAAAAAAACACACACACCAAAGAAATCAATAACTGGACCACATTGCTGGCTCCACTCTAAGCTGAATTATCACCTTCCTTCTCATCCAACTCCTGCAATTCTGCCTACTCCCTCCCTGGTACAGTGGTCTGGGCTGTGTCCGAATCAGAGCCCTATCTACTGCATCCTGTCTCCTGCGTACAGTGCACTGTGTCCGAATCAGAGCCCTATCTACTGCGCCCTGTCTCCTGCGTACAGTGCACTGTGTCCGAATCAGAGCCCTATCTACTGCGCCCTGTCTCCTGCGTACAGTGCACTGTGTCCGAATCAGAGCCCTATCTACTGCGCCCTGTCTCCTGCGTACAGTGCACTGTGTCCGAATCAGAGCCCGATCTATGCACCCTGTCTCCTGCGTACAGTGCACTGTGTCCGAATCAGAGCCCTATCTACTGCGCCCTGTCTCCTGCATACAGTGCACTGTGTCCGAATCAGAGCCCGATCTATGCACCCTGTCTCCTGCGTACAGTGCACTGTGTCCGAATCAGACCCCTATCTACTGCGCCCTGTCTAATGCGTATAGTGCACTGTGTCCGAATCAGAGCCTTATCTACTGCGCCCCGTCTCCTACGTACAATGCACTCGCAGAAGTGTGCTGTTCAATGTGCACTGTGTAGCACACTACGTACAGTCTGGGAAAAATATCAGCAATACCATTTTCCATCCATACTGTAGAAGTGTCGTAAGCAGGTCGTAAGACGTCCCACCAGTGTTGCCATGTCCACGGTTTTACAGCTAAATTGGGCAACTTTCAAAGTGCAGTCACGGGTAAAAATGTGAAAATATGATGATTTCTATTTAAAATACGTTGGTTTCAGTGAAAAATATATTTTGGCTAGTTTTGAGTCGCCATTTGGCTGGAAAGTCTTGCAAGATCTGGCAACCTTGCGTCCCACCTTTGCGCGGCCATGTCACGTGTTGTTTTTGTTGTATTTGAAGGAAAACGTCAGCGAAGCTGTGCCTCATTTTTTAAAAACAAAGCTGCACGTCATATTTATGCGACCAAAATGTTTGTGTACTTCTTGAAAAGTGTGCTCCCGAATATACTCAGCAAAACCCCGGAAGTAAGTGTGTCATCCCCGGAAGTAAGTATACTATATTTAGAGAATATTTTGCCTACATTACGACTTTTTAACCCTGTCTACTCAACAAGCCTACCTAATAGTATGGAAGGGTGCTGATTCGGACACAGCCCTGTGGTTCATTCCAATCGCTTATTTTATCCGTCTTCGTCTCCTCGGTCCTCGCCTGACCCGGAAATCCATCGAGGTTCGCCATCTTTAAGGACATTCCAAACCGCTAAATGTTCCTCGGAGGAGAGAGGAGTGGGGAACGAGGAGGCTACCGGAGGATGCTTCAGTGAGGAAGCATGAATGTAGCCTGGTTAGACTGCTACAACGGCGTAGATGAGAAGATAATGGGAATCATATGTCGGAAAGAGAAGAAAAACGTTTAGAAAGGGGAGCTAGTGGAGAGGAAGGGAATATGGAGAGGAGAAGAAACTGTAAATCTGGAAACGGCAACTGAAATCATGTCGGGTTCACCAAATTGTAAAACTTGGAAACAGCAACTGAAATCACGTCGGGGTCACCAAATTTGTAAATCTCCGCGCAGCTAGACCAATGAGGGAATAGCTCGGAGCGAAGGTTTAAGCGTGATTTATTCCGCTGTTGCTGTGGGAAAAGGGAAAAGTTATGAAAGTTAATAAAGAAATAATAATGTTCTTGCAACCGGGTGAGACTGCTCTTTAGATTCACGGGATCAGCTAATAAGGGACCACATATCAAAGGTAATCGTACCACATTACCTTCCGCTTTAAGTCTGGCCTACCCTGACCCCGGTTTATCCAAAAGACAGCCTGTGTGCATTGCCTTAAATCATCAGCCACCAATGCTGATTCTGTTCTCGTTTATCTGACTCCATTATAATTTAGAATTTGGGATGTAAAATTTCCACTTGATTTGCTAAAGGACTCTCATACTTTTAAGACGGTTCTCTGAACTGGATCTGTCTGTTCCACCGCGCATTACATCCGGCCGGGTATGTACACGACTCACAGCTGACTAGATATCTGCGGTTATCTCAGAAGTTGCGGAAGAAGCCACTTCGTGAGGTATAGACTATGGTTAAGACTCAGGGACCGACAAAATAAATATTGACGACCGCCGTTCTCAACATGTATAACCGCCAGGCGTAGGTGATCTACTTTAAGACATAGTTCTACGGGTGCAATACTCCGTGATACATTAAGCTTAAATAGTCAACCTCCCTAGACCAGCTGAGGGGGTAACCATGACTGAGGAAATTAATCAACCCATTACCGGTGAACAGAGATAGTACGTCAATTTTCAGAGAAACCACACAAATCAAGTTTCACTAATTTATTACCAGGTAGGTTATTTACTTAAATCATAAATACACAGTTACAGATTAAACAGCCAAAATTCAATATATAGTACAGAAGAAAAATACTTTGTTATACCTGGCAATCGCTACACACAATGACCTGAGGTTAGATGTGTGGGAAAGTCTGAATACAGCTTCCCCAATGGCTTTGTTTCCTTTGCTTAAATGCTCAAATTCTGCGTCTGATCTGGCTGCAGACGGTCATAAAACCATAAACTGCCAGAAAGAGTTAAATGGTACTTTAGTTCCCCCTTCTAGGAGGTTACACAGAGAGGGTTCCTGCGAGGAAAATTCCACAACGGCAGCTTACGCCTGTGTTATGAAATATACATTCCATCCATGGTGAACATTTAGGACATGTAGACCATTGCACCACTCACACCGAGACCATCACAATGATATCAAACATGAGTAGGTCTAAGTTTGTGTTGCCATGAGAATCCCCATCTCTACATAGTTTTTCAGATGTGATTAATATTAATGCCACAAAGGTCCCAGAATTCCTGTTGAGAATATTACATTTACACCCTAGTTGTCCCTGTTAATTCAGGTACGTTAACTGGATGTATTTGCTAATGTAACACTCAAAAACTCAACAATACATGATTATCTCTCTGGAAAAAGAATGTATAATGTATGTTCCAGTGCCCAGACTAGTTCCAGTGTATCACATCTGTATGTTTTTAGGCTGTTTGAGGACAAAAGCACTCTAAAGCCATGTGATGTTGTGTGTGAAAATATGTTAAGGAGAGAGATTTGGCCTGCCCTTATAACGTCAGATGGTGACACTGTTCGTATGCTGGTTTTTACGACAGTCCAAGCGTTATTTCCAGAATCATTAAATCCTGGGACATCCTTTGACGTCATAAACTTCAAGCCAGATGGTCCCAGCAGACTTTACGGCACCGAAGTTCTGGTTTATAACGTCCTAGAGTCGTTACCAGCTTTCACCCCCGATGGTATGTTTCCAGGTGCCCTGGGATCTCAATTCCAGTCTTACAAAACCAACACACGACTGCCTTTTTAGGCTATGGCCTAGTGTGGACCCGTGGCTTTGTCACATACAGCCCTCCTCTCTCTGTGCTCCTAACAGCGCTCTGCACAGACAGCCCTCCTCTCTCTGTGTCTCCTAACAGCGCTCTGCACATACAGCCCTCCTCTCTCTGTGTCTCCTAACAGCGCTCGGCACAGGCAGCAGTGGAGGACAGCGAGAGAATCTTTATTGAGTTGATTGAGAAAAGGCGCTCTAAGGTGAAAGAGCTGATCAGAGATCAGGAGAAGGCTGAAGTGAGTCGGGCTGAAGGACTTCTGGAGCGACTGGAGCAGGAGATTGCTGAGCTGAGGAGGAGAGATGCTGAGATGGAGCAGCTTTCACACACAGAGGATCACATCCATTTCTTCCAGGTAACATCACTGGCTCTCTGACGGTCTGCACTATGTTCATTGCACATATATGTTGAGGTGTGTTCCTCATTTACAAATATCTGCTCCTGGCATCTGCACAGGAATCTGTATTGAGACTGTTGTCTGTCTGTCTATTCTATCTGTCTGTAGAGCTGTCAGTCTCTCTGTGCAGCTCCTGGACCTGGAGACTTACCCAGCATCACTGTCAGTCCACAAATCTCTTTTGAGGCTGTGAGGAAATCTGTCTCTGAACTGAAAGAGCGACTGGAGGACGTCTTCAAGAAGGAATTTGTCAAAATCTCTCAAACAGGTTAGAACTGCTGAAACAACTTTTTCCCAATGATTTCTTTCAATGAACCCACCTGCCACAGTACAACACCAGACATGGTAAGTAAGAATTTATAAAAGGTTTACAGATGACAACCCAGTCAGAACCAGACCCACGCTGGGTTTAAAAATATTTAAATGGGGCAAAAAGTAAAGCATGATAACTTGTCAATAAAACAGGGGTCATAGCTGGGGCTTGTTTAAGTTGAGCAATCTTTGTAATCTGAAGAAACCTACTATAATGTATATTCAGGTTTTTTCTAATGCATATACCTTTTAAATGTCACTTTATCTCCTGTTATAACAGTTAATAGCAGCACAAAGGTTTTAGTGTTTCTGCATCTTATAGCTGATCCTGTGCAGTAAAGCAGTCTGCACTGCTGTAAAACAGCAGCAGAGATTTGTGAGATGGGCGGAGAGATGCAGCATTCCTGGGGAGTGGAATCTCTTCTCATTATTCCCTTTGATTGAGATGAAAGCACATTTAGGTCTTCCTCATGCTTTCACATGGCTGTCTGATGCTTCTTTACATAAATATGTCATCCTGCAACTTCCAGTGACATCACTGGGAGAAACGTTGGTGACTCTACTGTACGACACGTATCTCTGGCCCTGTGAAAACTTGTCTTTTTCTGCCACATATATCCAAGTTATTTACAAATGCAATATGTTACATTTGATCACTTTAGTCTAAAAGTAAGAATTTAGGATATGGGTGAGATTTGTGATATGAATCGCATCTGGAGGTAGTTTGGGTTGGGTTCCGCTGGTATCGGATCTGAATGTAAACGCTTGAGTGTGTGTCTTCTCCTGTCAGCCATCTACTGACAAAAAACATCCCATAATAAGTGTGTGGGAGTGTGTATTGGATATGAGTGTAAACAGGGCCACTGCTACCTGCCCTCTCTCTGCTCGCCATGGCAACCAGGAAAATTTCCAACTGCCAAAAACTACTGAACCTTCAGCTTCATCAAGATATGTGATATTAATCAAACTTTATATTTAATATTTACATTATTCCTGAATGAGCTGCAGTTTCATTTACATGCACTTCATTTATTAAAATAGATTTAAAATTATCCAGGAATTATGATATGAAGGTTATCTTTAGGAGCTCATCTTTCTTGTGATCTCTCTCTACAGTGGAAGACGTCCATATTCTAGAGCCCAGGACCAGAGAGGACTTCTTACAATGTGAGTCTGTATTTAAACATAAATTAAAACAATTAAGCAACATGTGAATGTGAGGTAAGACGAAGAAAAATATTATTGAAAGTATTGTGGCGGCCTTGAGATTACCAACTGGCCAGCTAGGACCGGGTAGTGAGCCGCTACCTGGTCGATGTGTACATAAATGTAAATAGCGCGCTGTGTGTTCTAATTGTGTCGTTAGCTTGTTAGCCGCGTCTTGTGTCAACTGTTTTGTTTTAAACGTAACTGTCATTTGTAACTGTGTGTTATGTGTGGCTGTGATTGGCTAGGAATCTGTAAGTGTGTGCGCCACTCACAGCCGACTAGTTCCTTTATAAAGCGGTATCTGAAGCGATCCGGTGTTACTGTTAGTGAAAAAGTGTTTTAGGGCTAAGAACATTGTCTTAGGGCTCTTTTCAGAGCTGGTAAGGTAGCGCTATTAAAACGAAGCTCAGCTTGAGCGATTCGGAACTGCAAGCCGCTGTCTCCCTCCCGCATTCTCCGCGCTCGCTACATTGGTGTCCGGAAGTGGGATGTAACGAGCCCTGCTGAGGGAGATAGGGGAACAGCTGATCCGCAAGAAGGCAAGGAGAGCCGGGGCTATGACCAGCTCCGAGTGGCAGATTCCCGCGGTGCGAGTGTCCAGGCGACCGGACGGCTTCAGCGGCAGACGGGAGAATCCGGCGTCGGTAAATCGCGACGGCCCGCTCGCCAAACCGACAATGCAGCTGAAGCTACCGCGTTTTAACGGAACTGCGTCACTAGAGTCGTACCTAGCGCAGCTAGAGCTAGCAGCTCAGCTTGGTGGCTGGACGCCGGACCAGACAGCGGGACACCTGGCACTCGCCCTGAAGGGCACAGCGCTGGAGGCGATTCTGGACCTGCCGCCGGCGGAGCGACAAGACCCGCAGGCTCTGACCGCAGCACTCCAACGGCGGTTCACCCAGCACCAAGCCGGGAAAAACAGCTGAGCCGCTACCGCTATGAGGAGGAGAGCTGGGGGAAAGTGGCGGCCGACCTGCAGCAGCGCAGGAGAAGCTAGCGCTGCATGCATTCCTGCGAGCCCTTACGCCAGAGCGGCTACGTGACCACGTTAGCCTAGCCTAGCCCAACCCAACCGGGTTCCATAAGCGAGGCTCTAATGATGACAACTCGGGCGGAAGACACCCTAGCAATCCGGCCCACTCCACAACCAACCCGCCAGCACGTCAGAGTGGTCGACGGCGAGGAGGTCCGCTGGACACGCACGCCACTACAACGGCCAGCGAGGCTGCAAGGCCGGTGCGACGAGCCGGGCCATATCGCACGTGACTGCCCAGCTCCAGCACCAAAGCCGCCAAAAGTAACGGGACCAGGTGAGCCCAGATGTCGCGGTGGTGGTCAGAGCCAGTGGAGAGGTGGCTGCCGCTGACGCCCATGGAGCTGCGAGAGGCCCAGGAAGCAGACCGCATGTTGGGCAAGTTGCGGGACTGGCTGGAGGCGGGGCAGCGTGTTACCGTGTTACCCAGTGAGCCTGAGCCCAGCGACACTCCGCTGAGTGCTACCGGGAGACCCTCAAGCCACTTGCGGGACTTTGATGTGAGTTGTGGGTGGACTGCGGGGTCGTCGGGGACTTGTGACCCCTTGGGTGGGGGCAATGTGGCGGCCTTGAGATTACCAACTGGGCAGCTAGGACCGGGTAGTGAGCCGCTACCTGGTCGATGTGTACATAAATGTAAATAGCGTGCTGTGTGTTCTAATTGTGTCGTTAGCTTGTTAGCCGCGTCTTGTGTCAACTGTTTTGTTTTAAACGTAACTGTCATTTGTAACTGTGTTGTGTGGCTGTGATTGGCTAGGAATCTGTAAGTGTGTGCGCCAATCACAGCCGACTAGTTCTTTATAATGCGGTATCTGAAGCGATTCGGTGTTACTGTTAGTGAAAGAGTGTTTTAGGGCTAAGAACATTGTCTTAGGGCTCTTTTCAGAGCTGGTAAGGTAGCGCTATTAAAACGAAGCTCCACTGGAGCGATTCGAAGCTGCAAGCCGCTGTCTCCCTCCCTGATTCTCCGCTCGCTACAGTATTTTCTATATTCATGACATACTTGTTTTGGGGACGCATCTGGAGACTTGACAGTATATGCAGAGAAGCTGGGAGGATGTGCTGGAAAAGGCAGGTCCAGGATATCAAGGTGGAAATGGCTTCTTCCACAGGTTTTCTTTAGAGGACGGGTGTTGATTTTAAACAGCCTGGTAGCATTAGCATTGTGGCATAGGTTAGCGGTGCTGTATTTGCCCTTGTTCGGGGCAGCAGTGTTGCATTTGCCCTCGGTTGGGCAGTACTGTTCTGGTAAATGGACTGCACTTATATAGCGCCTTTATCCAAAGCGCTTTACAATGGCCTCTCACACACCAATGGCTAGCCTGCTTATTGAGAGCAATTTGGGGTTCAGTGTCTTGCCCAAGGACACATGGACAGGAGGAGCCGGGAATCGAGCCGCCAACCCTGCGATCAGCGCCCCGCTCTACCTCCTGAGCCACAGCCGCCCCAATGGTGCTGTATTTAACTCTCCCCGCAGCTGGATTGGCGCATGAACGCGGCTGCGGTTACAGATGATTGGCCGTTCCTAATTGGGGAGGGAATCTGACATGCTCAGCCCCACATTGAGGGGGTTATAATAATAACATAAGAAAGGATTAAAATATGAAATTAAAATGTATGTAAAATATGTAAGTTTATTATAATGATCACTGAGCTCTCTTCTCTCCTTCTTCTCCTCCATCAGATTCCTGTCGGCTCACACTGGACCCCAACACAGCGAATCACTACCTCCGTCTGTCTGAGGGGAACAGAGAGGTGACCTGTGTGAAAGAGATCCAGTCATATCCTGATCATCCAGAGAGATTTGAGGGCTTGGCCCAAGTGCTGTGCAGAGAGGGTCTGTCTGGACGCTGTTACTGGGAGGCTGAGAGGAGTGGGGATGGGGTTTCTATAGCAGTGTCATATAAAGAGATCAGCAGGAAAGGGCGGGGTAATGACTGTGCTCTGGGACGTAATAACAAGTCCTGGAGTTTGCGCTGCTCTCCCTCCAGTTACTCTTTCAGGCACAATAATAAATGCACTGAAATCCCTGGTCCCTCCTCCTCCAGAATAGGAGTGTACCTGGATCACAGGGCAGGAACTCTGTCCTTCTACAGCGTCTCTGACACAATGACCCTCCTGCACAGAGTCCAGACCACATTCACTCAGCCCCTCTATCCTGGGTTTGGGTTTGATTGGAGTTATTATGGATCTTCTGTAAAACTGTGTGATCTGGGATGAGGCAGAGAGTGAAGGGAAGATCAGCTGTAATTAAAGAGAGAAAAACACTCAAATGAGACAGAAAAACAAAGTAAATTTAAATGGATAAAACTTGTTGTTTTTCTAAATATTTGTCGCAATATTTAACCCTTGTGTTGCTCTCAGGTCAAAACTGACCCTTTTCTGAGGTCAGCAGTGAAATCCCCTAAATGTAATTTTCTCAGCATATAATTTGATGGCTTTTCCTGGAGTGACCCTACAGTTAAAAAATGTAAATATTGCACTTCTATACATTTTCATAAAAGTGTTACATCATCCAGGTACAAAGATTGTTTTATGAGTCTTATGAACCCTGCAGTTATGAAATCATATGTCATCATAATTAAGTGCCACGCATCTATTACAGCAAAAAGATCAGTTATGATTGTTTTCTAGTAAAAATGAGTGTAGACTGAAGAAATCCAGTCTGTCTGGACTGAAGTAGGAAAGCACAATTATTGGCTGGTTTAGTGAAGAATGACGGGTTATTTAATTATAATTCAGTGAAGAGGCTCATCACAGGGGGTCTGGTGAGGGGGGTCATTTTTGACCCTGTGGACACGGGGTGCAGATATAATATGAAGACGACACAAGGGTTAAACAGCCACTCTTATGCACGTGTCCAATATTATGTACGAGTGCACAGTAAAATCTACATTTTCAAAAGTGTTCATTCAGTTCTAACAGAAATCAAATGTCCTCTAAGTTGATTTAACATTAAAATTTTCCAAACTGAATTCATAACACAACATTTTATTGAAAGAAAAAAAAAAATATGACTGTTTTTAAAATGTATTAATTCAAGTGGTATAAACACTTTTCTGAGTTTTTGGGGAATCTGCTGCAGAAATTATAAATGTAAAGATTTTTGAAACAAAATGACATAAATGTACTGAATTAAAATTACATAAATAAATGAAATCTGCTTAAAATGGAACAAATGTATTTATTTTTTGGTCACAATATTAATCTCATGAGTTGTGAGTGATCCAGCAGAACCTCTGGTGCCGGTCCAGGTGTGTCCCTCATTAACTGTGTTTCCATGGCAACACATCCTAATAACAGTCTCCCTTTGGGAGGAGTGATCTGAGCTGATATTTAATCACACGTCAGAAAACACAGGAATCTGAACAAACCTGCTTTTAGCCGTGTGTAACTTTCACCCCGATTGCTCTTATTATTAGTGTTTGTGCTTTTGTTTTGGCCGGTGTGGGTTCAGACTTTTGTTCCATCCAAGCAGTTACACCTGATTCTACTAACTAACCACTAGAGTCTTTGCTAAGGGCCTTTATTAGTGGAATCAGGCGTGTTACTGCTTGGTTGGAACAAAAACCTGCACCCACACCGGCCCTTACTGGATAAGATTGAGGCCCCCTGGCCTAAGGGGAAATTGAGAGGTGCGGTGCACTGAACGGCATATTGTGCCCCGTCTCCTGTTTCCAGTGTACAGTCCACGGTGTCTACTGCACCCTATCTACTGCGCCCTGTCTCCTGCACCCTGTCTCCTGCATACAGTGCACTGTGTCTGAATCAGAGCTCTATCTACTGCACCGTCTCCTGCATACAGTGCACTGTGTCTGAATCAGAGCCCTATCTACTGCGCCCTGTCTCCTGTGTACAGTGCACTGTGTCTGAATCAGAGCCCTATCTACTGCGCCCTGTCTCCTGCATACAGTGCACTGTGTCTGAATCAGAGCTCTATCTACTGCACCGTCTCCTGCATACAGTGCACTGTGTCTGAATCAGAGCCCTATCTACTGCGCCCTGTCTCCTGTGTACAGTGCACTGTGTCTGAATCAGAGCCCTATCTACTGCGCCCTGTCTCCTGCATACAGTGCACTGTGTCTGAATCAGAGCTCTATCTACTGCACCGTCTCCTGCATACAGTGCACTGTGTCTGAATCAGAGCCCTATCTACTGCGCCCTGTCTCCTGCATACAGTGCACTGTGTCTGAATCAGAGCTCTATCTACTGCACCGTCTCCTGCATACAGTGCACTGTGTCTGAATCAGAGCCCTATCTACTGCGCCCTGTCTCCTGTGTACAGTGCACTGTGTCTGAATCAGAGCCCTATCTACTGCGCCCTGTCTCCTGCATACAGTGCACTGTGTCTGAATCAGAGCTCTATCTACTGCACCGTCTCCTGCATACAGTGCACTGTGTCTGAATCAGAGCCCTATCTACTGCGCCCTGTCTCCTGCGTACAGTGCACTGTGTCTGAATCAGAGCCCTATCTACTGCGCCCTGTCTCCTGTGTACAGTGCACTGTGTCTGAATCAGAGCCCTATCTACTGCGCCCTGTCTCCTGCATACAGTGCACTGTGTCTGAATCAGAGCCCTATCTACTGCACCCTGTCTCCTGCATACAGTGCACTGTGTCTGAATCAGAGCCCTATCTACTGCGCCCTGTCTCCTGTGTACAGTGCACTGTGTCTGAATCAGAGCCCTATCTACTGCGCCCTGTCTCCTGCATACAGTGCACTGTGTCTGAATCAGAGCCCCTATCTACTGCACCCTGTCTCCTGCGTACAGTACACTGGCAAAAGTGTGCTGTTTAATCTGCACTGTTTAGCAGTCCGTTAAAAATATTAGCGATACTATTTTCCAATTGTACTGTGGAAGTGTCATAAGCAGGTCATTAGACGACTCATCTGTGTTGCCATGTCCGCGGTTTTACAGCTAAATTGGGAGTCACGGGTAAAAATTTAAAGTTGCAAAGCACAAACTTATTTTAAAAAGTAAAAATAAGATTATTTCTATTTGCAATACGTTGGTTTTAGTTAACAATATATTTTGGCTAATTTTGAGTTGCCATTTGGCTGGAATGTCTTGCAAGATCTGGCGCCTCTGCGCTGCCATGTCATGTGTTGTATTTGAAGGAAAACATCAGTGATGCTGCGCCTCATTTTTTTAAAAGCTTCACGTCATATTTATGTGACCAAAACATTTGTGTACTCTTTATAAAGTGTGCTCCCGAATGTACTCAGCGAAACCCCGGAAGTAAGTGTGTCATCCGGGTGTTTCAACTATACTGCAATATGAAAAATGTTTGCCTACTCAACGACTTTCTTGTCCCGTCGCCTCACCAAGGCTACTCAATAGTGTGGAAGAGTGTTGATTCGGACACGGCCCTGGGGTGCGTCCCAATATTCTTCACTCCTCACCTCCTTTCCTCCTCTCCTACCCGGAAGTATGCAAGACTGCCTCAACGTTTCCAGTACAAGTATTTGTATTTGCCTATTCTGGATATGTACCTGGCATTGTGGTTTGCGTCAAGACATTCATTAATATGTAACCATTAATACAAAATTAAGATTTAATCAGCAACATTAGATTAAAACACAGATCCATTTCCGGTGCGCGGATGAGAGGAGGTGGTAGTGGAGGAAAGGAGGATGCATTTTTCGACTATTGGGACGCACCCCGTGAGATTATTATTAGGCCTTCTGTCCCTTCTTGATGATGTCACACTTTGTATTCCTGAGACTAACACTGATGTTCTCCCCTTCTGTGCATCACTCTGGATAAGATCATCTGCTCACTGATTGTAATGTAATGTCATTTTTAAGTAGTTTGGCTAACATTAGGTGTGCAAGAACAGGCAGGGCAGTAACTAGCTACCCCTTGCAATATACTACACTATACCAGCCTATGCAATAAGAGTACATGGGGGAGTGGCTGACTGTTACACAAAAACACAAAATACACAAGACATGAACGCTCATTCACTCCTGCAGGCATGAGGCTTTACACTTCTGCATTTTGTATCTTAAAAAATATTTTATATTGTGTATTGTGATTGTTTAAGGTATGGAAATGTCAACCAAATAAAATTTTCTTCAAAAATGATGATAAAGTTTCACTTGACTTGATATTAGTGCCACTGACGGAATCAGGTGCAGCAGGAACGTGGCTGGACTCCACTGGACAGGCCAGTCTGTCAAACAGCACTTTTAAACATTTAAACCAGGAGTAAATATCACTGTTTTTGTAACCCAATCTTTGCACTGCTCTCTAGTGCAAGAAAGAGTTTAACAAGAGCATATTAAGGAATAAAGAGAATGGGTAACTAAACCATAAAGAAGATATATACAGATGACATCTTAGAAAGACACTTTTCCCTGATCATTGCTGAGCTGCCGAGGCTGTCAACTGTAATGAGTATGACAGCGACCCCATGTGGCCATGAAGAGAAGTGCATGACAACGCAAGGTTTTTTTATTTCTATTTGTGGGGAAGAAGGCTTTGTCCCACTGGCAGCTAGAGGCTTAACCCTCAGATTATCTTGACATTTTATGACGCCCAATTGACTAATCTTTTATCCCTAAAAATGAAAAAAAACACATTAAAAAAACTCACTTCTCATTTTAGAGCCTGAGGTAAGTGGACGTCTGTGAAGTTTAAAATACAGCTACGCCACAAATGACCCCATACAACACCTTTGCCAGGGTCAGAACTTTGAACCTGATCCTAGCTGCAACTGGCAGCCAGTGGAGTGAGATCAACAGGGGGCTGGCATGTGAAAATTTCGGGAGGTTGAACACAAGCCGGGCAGCTGTCTTCTGGATCAGTTGAAGAGGCGGGATGGCGTAGGCTTGCGAGCAGGGAGTTACAGTAGTCCAAGCGTGAGGTGACCATAGTCTGGACCAGAAGCTGGGTGGAGTAGGTGGTCAGGTATGGTCAATTCAATGACATCACATCACATAGTTCACATCGTCCATGCTCATATCCGAGAAAAAGCTTTGAAAATTGCTCAACATTTTCAGAAATTCTAAAATATTAGCCTAAAAGTTCATTACAGTGGACTACCCCTTTAATTGAATTTAATAATTTCTCTCTTTAATTACAGCTGATCTTCGCTCTGTATCATCCCAGATCACACAGTTTTACAGAGGATTTAGTATAAACCCCAAACCCAGGATAGAGGGGCTGAGTGAATGTGGTCTGGACTCTGTGCAGGAGGGTCATTGTGTCAGAGACGCTGTAGAAGGACAGAGTTCCTGCCCTGTGATCCAGGTACACTCCTATTTTTGGAGGAAGAGGGAACAGGGATGTCAGTGTCCTCATTATTGTGCAAGAAGGAGTCACTGAAGGGAGAGAAGTACAAACTCCAGGACTCATTATTCCATCCCAGACCACACTCTCCACACCCTCCTTTCCTGCTGATCTCTTTATGGATTTTTTTTTGCAGTTCTGTGGCAAAGCCCTTCCCATTCGGCTCCATTGCTCACTAAAGAGGCTTTTGCTCCCAGGTAGTTTTTTGTCATATCTTCCACCCTGCAGGCCTTGGACAGTTTGTGAGAGGGGAGTACAGGAGTTAACAGATGTAGCTGACTGGTTAAGAACACAAATACTTATTTATTCTACCACTACGCAGTGATAGACGTTTGCGTTTATCACACCGTAATTAAAAATAAAACGCATATTGCATTGGATTTTATGTTCTGTGAAAAATACCGAGATACAAAATGGGGTGCATTGTTTTTCAATACCAGTACGCAGTTTTCATGCCACAATTAAATGTAGTACTGACCTCGGAATGTAATCCACATACCCATTGAATTTCGCTCTGTGACCATAGAGCGTTGCTCTCAATGTCACAAAATGCTAAGTAATTGTCGTTATTGTATTTATTGTGGCCTATAATTGATTTAAACGTCTGCACGTGGTTTTTGTGGCACAATTAAATGTACACTTGTGAATGTAATTGATGTGCCCACTGGATGCCACACAATTCAAAGCAATCCTCATGATTGTATTTATTGAACAGCAGAGTGGTCTGTCACTGCTTGTATCAGCACCACGGCATTTCTGTGCCTAAATGAAATGTAATAAACTGAAATCATAGTCTCGGATTTCAGAGCAAGTCGGCGAGACGCAAATTAAGTAAAATAAATAGTTACATTACACAGGGGTAGGTCCGTACATTGATAGGAACTAGGAAGTACAACACTGAGCTAAAATAAGGAGAGCACTCCATGCAATTTGAATGATCATTTTCATTTAGGTGTCTTATCTACTAGCTAGCTCAGGGGTTTTCAAAGTGGGGGCCGCGGCCCAACGGGGGGCCGCCAGGGGGCGCCAGGGGGGCCAATTGGAAGGGAGAGGAAAATGGGAAATGCAAAAAAAAAAAAAAAAAAAAAACATTTATTTATTTATTTCAAAAATTAATTTCAATTCATAAGATTGCTGTGCCGGTTTAAAATAAGATATAAATTGTTATAAATCCTTTCATATCGAAATTAGGTCTTTGCCATGCCCTTCTTTCAATCGCAGCCAATAACTAACCGTCTGCCTGTCAGTCAAAGCGTTACGTTGAGCTACTAACGGCCCGATTATGGAATCAAAATAGGGTCAAAAGTATTGTGTTGTGTATTAAGAAGCTGTATGTTAGATTTTTTTATATTTGCCAGTGTAATTTAAAAGTTTTTTTTTAAAAGCCATTTCGCAATAGGGGGGCCCCAGCCAGAGGCTACGACTATTTGGGGGTCCTTGGCATGGAAAGGTTTGGGAACCCCTGAGCTAGCTAGCTGAACAAATAAAAGATTTCATAGGAGACATCGGTATCAGTGAGAATAGCTGTCAAATTAATTTAATTGGCTACAATACTTCACATGGTTGAGTTTGTTTTACATAATCTTTTCCATGAGGGGCGAAAGAGTTATGTAGCTACTGTGTACGGACCCACCCCTGTGTAATGTAATCTAGCGAGCTAGCTACATGCAATCTGATAGTTTTGTGCAATGACTGTTTAAAAAACTTGCCATCGCAAGATTAGCGTGGGGTTAACTTTACAACCTAAATAAACTCAAAACTCGGTTGTTTTAATTAAATTGACCATGAATCCACTTCTTAAAGATAATGTGCAGTTTTGGCCACTTGTTCTAAAAGTGGCGCTGATGAGCCGACACACACACACATTCGCCGTGTTATGTAGCACCAAAGAAGAAGAAGAAGTTTATTTTACGAATCGCAAATTAAGCGCGTGAATCGACACGGTGAAAAACAGCGGAAAATTTGAGTAGGGTATAGCTGCAGCCTGCAGACTCCAAGAAACGCCCTCCAAGAAACGCCCCTCACTCCAAGAAACGCCCCCAACCAACTACGGTGGCCTTGGGGGATCTTGTTGGTTCGCTGCTGTTAATCCGCAGCAAAATTATGCACACTAATATAAATGGGTATATGATGAAAGTATTTAAATGTATGTAAACCAGCTTAACAGTCCGTTTTATCCATATCCATTCTATCCATTGTTACCACTCATATTTCTGTCATGAGCCAAATTAATTACGTTAGAGTGCTATATATTTTTACAATACAAGCTAGTGAAAATGAACATGGCCGGGGAGTTTATTGAAGAAGTCAGTAGTTTGTATTGAAATTATCTGTTATAGCTCGCTAAAAGTATGGATTAAGGCGAACCGTTCATAGCCTGCCCCAGCCGGCTGATATTTGTGGAGAGATGAAGTGCCAGAATATATAAACTTTCAGAATTACTCGATTGTTTTCGGACGCTTAAGCGGCCCACAGCGTTCACTTTTTTCAATGGAATAATATGGTGCTGTGTCTGAAGATATTCATATCGAAAGCAATTTATTACATTGTTATTTCGTTGTATTGAAGACAAAAGGAGAATATTTTATGAATGAAACTCATTCGTTAATGCAATTTATAACTGTTCAATTAACCTATGTGTAACCTAATTGTTATTTTTGTATTTCTGAATCATTATTGTTTAATCATTGGGCAGGTTCTCATTCGAGCAAGCTTGTTACCACCAGCTGTGCCAGCCGTTTCATTTTGTTCATTATTAAACCCTCCAGAATAAAACAGAACAACCCCTCTTTTTTAAATGTCACTCCTAAGTCCACTCTGAGATTCTTTAGTGCAACAGTAGCATTTTAATGGGCTGTATTGGCCAATTGGAATAGGAAAACGACTTCCAGCATAATACATTTTATAGCCTTTTCTTAAACCTAACTTTAAAAAAAAAATGAAAATAAAATGCACATATTGACAGACATGATTGTTCACGTCAATTTGTTGGCCTAACTAATGGGCAGGTTGGAGTTACATATACAGCTCTGGAAAAAATTAAGAGACCACTGCAAAATTATCAGTTGTCTCGTTATTTCGGTTCCGTACTCTAGCACTTTGAGTTTGAAAGGATACAATGACAATGAGGTTGAAGTGCAGACTGTCAGCTGTAATTTGAGGGTATTTCCATCCATATCGGATGAACGGTTTAGAAATGATAAAACCTTTTCTAGGTGGCATCCTATGACAGTGCCATGTTTAAAGTCACTAAGCTCTTCAGTACGACCCATTCTAATGCCAATGTTTATCTATGGAGATTTCATGGCTATGTGCTTGATTTTATGTACCTCTTAGCAGTGGGGGAGGCTGAAACACCTGAACTCAATACTTAGTAGGGGTGTCCACATACTTTTAGCCATATAGTATATATATATATATATACACTGCTTAAAGAAATGAAGGGAACACTTAATTAACTCCTCGTGTAATATCTCCTCCACGCTCTTGCGACTGGGAGCTGGGAGACAATAGGTAACCTAATTCTCAGGGTTAATAGTAAATATCACTGTACTGTTTTAAGGCTGATCGTGAAAAACGAATAGCCCAACTAAAATGTTCCGTGAAACAAATATATATATATATGTCTTATTTCGTCCTAAAACCGTCATTAAATAACGTTATTTACACAATGAGAAATTTGCAGCATGGGTGTAGCTAACGTTAATCTAAAATGTAGGCTATTGCCTGGTGGATTATAAATTAATAATTTTAATTGAAAATCTTACTCTTAGTTTCACTAACCAGGAATGTCATTATTGTAGTGTAGTTGGCCTATATCACATCATGAAAAGTAAAGCTATTTCTGATTATTTGCGCCATGCTTCTATCAATAATACAAATGGGCATTCTGATAAGGTCTGGGGTAATTTAGGGTACCCCTCTCCGCAGGGAAGAACAAGTTGTGATTGGCAGATGGTGTCTGACTGATAGCACAACATTCTTTAGTTTGACACATCACTTTAGTAGCTAGTTTCAGCACTGGATTAGACGTGTTTCTGAACAAACTTTGTATTTCATAATAATTGCAAGTATAAGTGGCATTGCTGAAAATGAACGAATAGGCTGGTAACGGCATACTTTACGTAGTCTAATGACCTCAGTCGACTGAGCCAGATTTCGCTCATTAGTGCCGCTTACAAAAATACACAATTCCAGACAGATAGGCCTACAGCATGACATCATTTAACATTAACGTTGCCCTGCATTGCTCTCTGACAATAAGCAGCTGAAGTAACTACGTCAGTTAGTAGGGGCGTTACTTGTAGTGAGGGGCGTTTCTTGGAGGGGCGTTTCTTGGAGTCTGCAGCTGCAGCTATGTATACTTGGAAAATTTGTCTCAAAATTCTGTCCGTAAATCCAAGCAGATCAAGCGTGTCTTTCGATCGGCAAATGTAGATTCGCCAGTTCGCAAGCCAAGCTTTTGATTTGTACATGTGAACATATCTGTAAATGTTATTTGCATTTGTGAATATAATTTTTGCATTCATGCAAATGATGATTTACGAAACACAAGTTGAGGTGTTTGTGTGTGGATGGTAAATACAATTGTGGATTATACTTTTGTGCTTGTTTATTTTTGATAGAAATCTACCTCCATACAATTACGCTGCTTATCGCTCTCCTCCCGCTGCTGCGCGTGTCGGGTTTACATACACGCTAATCGGAGCGCTGCTGGGGACTGCTCGTAGACCGGGGTGAGTCAGAGAGTGAAATATCGAACAAAAACAAAGCTAGACATTCCCGCCAGGGTTTCCCTGTCCTCCACACCTCTAATAATATTAATAAAAAGCCAAATTCATAAAACCGAGAAAGCGTGTTTTTATTATTTCGTTTATTATTTCACGTTAGCACGTTTTGTTCTGCCCGCGAGAGGAACAAACGACCACAACAAAAAAAACAGTAGGCTACCAACGAAGCAAGACATTCCCGCTGAGAATCAAGGTCCTCCTGTTACGATCGGTGGGATATAGGGATCCAGAAGCAGGCAGGATGCAGAAAACCGAGGTTTAATGTTCGGCAAAAGTACAAAAACACAATCCAAAGGAAGGTCAAACAGGCAGAGGTCAAAAACAGGAAGGCACGGCAGAGGTACACAATCACAGTCCAGGAACAGGGTCGCGAGAACACGGGCAGAAGTCGAAAAACCAGGAGATCAAAGAGACACAAAACATAAAACGACAAAACTAAACAAAGAAAACTCTGGGACAACCCAATACTAAAATACTAACTCACGAAAAAAAACTCGGAAGACAACTCAAACAAGAAGTACTCGGACACAGATAAGCTAACTCGGGGGGGAAAAAACAGGCAACAGACTCACGCGTATAAATTTTGTCAGACGAACTCGCAACGAGGGACAAAGACAGCAGGTATAAATGCATGTGTAGACAGGTGCAAACACTTAGCTTGAGAATAGCAGGAAATGGAAAACAGCTTGAGAGCTGAGACACGTAACAAGGCAATTAGTAAATCGTTAGTAGTTATCCTATCCTAGCCCTGTCGTTAGTAAATTAGTTAACATGACAATGACTGGATACGTAAGGAAACACTAAACAGCTGTGGAAACGTGATGAGAACTAAATTGTTAGTTTGTGTTAGTAATAATTCTATTAAACCCTGACATTAGTAGATTAGTTAACCACACCCGTGTTTAGCCAGTTAGTAATTAATAAGTCCTATATAATAATTAGTAGTGCAGGGTAATACAAACAAAGTGTACAGAAACGAAAATAAAACTCCGTGAGAGGAAGCGAGAGATACAGCACAGAACGCAAGGCTGCGGAAAACATGGAAAAGTGTATGCTACAGAAACTGACAATACTAAACATGACAGAATAACAAAACAGACTCAGAACATAACACCTCCTCCGCTAATTTCGCAAATCACACTTCTCTAATAATAAGAATAAAATAAAAAGCCAAATTCATAAAACTGAATAAGCGTGTCTTTATTTATATTTTGTTTACACGGCGTTTGCACGTTTTGCTCTGCCCGCGAGAGGAACGGTGGAGACCTGGAATGAACTGTGGATGGCCCTGATCTCCCCGCTTTAAAAAACCCCATTAAGGACAGCGGCGTTGTGTTCGGCGAGGGCGGGAGAACGGTCCTTCTCGGCGACGGTGACTGATGAGACGCGGCAGCGGAGGTTGGGTTTTCTTTATCGCGTCCCGCGGAAAAGCGGCACGTCTCGCAGATTGGCCGCAGTCCCTCTGACAGGAAGATTATAGCGGCGGGATTCTGCGACTGCCAGACCGTTTCCCCAAGCGCAAACCTCACAGGGGGAGAGCATCGTTTGTGATGCGCCTGTAAGACGTTTCAGAGCGCAAGCGTGCACTGTTTGGGTTTATTTATTTATTTATTTTTAACCCGATTCTAAGACACCACCTGAATGCCGCACCCAGGAAAGCACTACTACAGCAAGGGAGCTCCAATAGACTCAGCTCCTGGGGCTCTGCCTCTCGACTACAGGAGGCTCTGCCTCTCGACTACAGGAGGCTCTGGTTGGTAGCAACGAGAGTCTCTGGTGCTGTGTTACAGTACAGAAAGGCCACAAGTGCTTGGTAACAATCCTTAATTAACTTTTAAGTGCATGCATGAAATAAATTGGAGTGTTTCAGTTTCACAGAACTGCAGCGTTAAAGAATGTACGGAGCTGGAGTTTAACCCTGTGTAAAGCTGGTAAGGAACTGCTGGATGTCCTGTATCGTGTGGGCGAGCTTTTTCGTTTCAGGGAGAGCAAACCATCCCAGATGATGATTGGTCATCCCAGATAAGTAATGTTTTTTTTAATTCTCAGGAAGATAAAAAGTTGCTAAAAAAATAAATAATCTGATGATATTTTCCCCTTTAATTGGCAGTTCCCACCGTACTACAGATTTCAGCTCGCTGTCTAACCTGTAAACCGAAACAAATATTTTAGGGCATTAACTCTGACTATCTGACTACCTTCGCTAGGGAGTAGCTATCTGTTGGTGTGTAGCTGCTCTTTTTTGAGGTGTAACGTGACTGTAATGTGTCCGAATGATATCCTGTTTTACAGGTCTTATCGTAATCTCCAAACTTCACATGGTCTGTTTAGGCCCGATTCCTGTGTGCACTTGAAAACTTTCTGTCCAGATGTGACATCGCTGGATAGTACGCTACAGACCACTTAACACATGATCAAATGATCCAATCAGCATAGAGGATTTCAAATGCTGAAGACAGAGGGAGAGAGAGAGAGAGAGAGAGAAAGAGAGAGTTTATCACTCCACACCCCATCTCCTCCCCTCTCCCTTAGGAAATTGTGTGGTAAAATGTTTAATTCAGCCGTAAGAGCAGACTGCAGCCCTTAGATAGGTATTTGGTCTAATGACTGGAGTACTCTGTACCTAACACAGCATTGAGGGGATAAAACTGGAGGAGGGATAAATTAGTGAGGTGCTGAATAACCGCTAACTGCCAGTCGGGGATAATGAAATGGCCGTCCCCTTTTCGCATAGAAACCAGAGAGGAGCTCAGCCAATCACAGAGCACTTTGATAATAAGAAACAGAGTCACTCAGGCGGTGACACGTTCTGGCTTTACTTCCCAGATGGTATCTAGGCAGCACAGCCAGACCGTATCCACCAATTACTGCTGCCATTGTTGCTACCAATGTGCTCTCTGATTGGTAGAGAGCCCTTATGCTGGTTTCTATGCAAAAAGTGATGACATGTCTGTGCTATCCCTGGTTCCAACCAGGAATAGGACATGGGCCCCTACCCATAATGCTTCAGGGTTTCAGTTTATCCATGATAAAGTACCAGCATTGTGGCACAGTCACTTCCTCAGTGTGTTACATACTAGCATTAAGAAAAAAATGACTTTGATATTAAAGCACACAATATTTTTCATAAATATCAGTGACCCCAAAACTTTTACCAGCATCAATGACCCCAAAACTTTTACCAGCATCAGTGACCCCAAAACTCTTACCAACATCAGTGACCACAAATCTCTTACCAACATCAGTGACCCCAAATCTCTTACCAACATCAGTCACCCCAAAACTCTTACCAGCATCAGTGACCCCAAAACTCTTACCAACATGAGTGACCTCAAAACTTTTACCAGCATCAGTGACCCCAAAACTTCTACCAACATCAGTGACCCTAAAACTTTTACCAGCATCAGTGACCCCAAAACTCTTACCAACATCAGTGACCCCAAAACTCTTACCAGCATCAGTGACCCCAAAACTTTTACCATCATCTAAGAATGCAAAGTTTGAATCACAGTCAGTGTCTGATTATGAGTCATAGTGTCTGATTGAGAGTCACAGTGTCTGAGAGTCAAAGTGTCTGATTGAGAGTCACAGTGTCTGAGAGTCACAGTGTCTGATTGAGAGTCACAGTGTCTGATTGAGAGTCACAGTGTCTGATTGAGAGTCACAGTGTCTGATTGAGAGTCAAAGTGTCTGATTGAGAGTCACAGTGTCTGAGAGTCAAAGTGTCTGATTGAGAGTCACAGTGTTTGAGAGTCACAGTGTCTGATTGAGAGTCACAGTGTCTGATTGAGAGTCACAGTGTCTGATTGAGTCTCACAGTGTGCAATTGAGTGAGGGTATATAAAATTTCTCAAATTAACTTCCATATAAACCCATGCAAACGTGCTTTTCAATGACCCCATCTTGTGAATGTGGCCAGTAACCGGCACTTTCTTCGAAATAAGTTTGCATTTCAAAATGTTGATGATTGCAAGCATGGACTATCAATGAAATGTTATTGTTAAAGCTCATGCACAGCCCACTTAAGGGTTTTACCTGAAGCCCTCAAACGTGCATTGCCCCCCACATAACCCGCAGGTATTAACTCACGGCTAGTGTAAACTTTACCTGTGGGATTTTATAAATAACTATTTACTTATGTTTTTCTGCGTAAGCTACTATTTAAAATACAATTTGATCATTTGGCCATCTTATAAATGAAGCATCTGGACTGGAGTTCAACCCATGGACTAAACCCCATCTCCCATGGCTCAGAGACCAAGGAGCGTGTTAAACACGTGTTCAGCGCTCTCCGATGCTGTGGGTGTGATTAAGACCAAGAGCGTGTTAAACACGTGTTCAGCGCTCTCCGATGCTGTGGGTGTGATTAAGACCAAGAGCGTGTTAAACACGTGTTCAGCGCTCTCCGATGCTGTGGGTGTGATTAAGACCAAGAGCGTGTTAAACACGTGTTCAGCTCTCTCCGATGCTGTGGGTGTGATTAAGACCACGAGCGTGTTAAACACGTGTTCAGCGCTCTCCGATGCTGTGGGTGTGATTAAGACCGAGAGCGTGTTAAACACGTGTTCAGCGCTCTCCGATGCTGTGGGTGTGATTAAGACCAAGAGCGTGTTAAACACGTGTTCAGCGCTCTCCGATGCTGTGGGTGTGATTAAGACCAAGAGCGTGTTAAACACGTGTTCAGCGCTCTCCGATGCTGTGGGTGTGATTAAGACCAAGAGCGTGTTAAACACGTGTTCAGCGCTCTTCGATGCTGTGGGTGTGATTAAGACCGAGAGCGTGTTAAACACGTGTTCAGCGCTCTCCGATGCTGTGGGTGTGATTAAGACCAAGAGGGTGTTAAACACGTGTTCAGCTCTCTCCGATGCTGTGGGTGTGATTAAGACCACGAGCGTGTTAAACACGTGTTCAGCTCTCTCCGATGCTGTGGGTGTGATTAAGACCAAGAGCGTGTTAAACACGTGTTCAGCGCTCTCCGATGCTGTGGGTGTGATTGAGACCAAATCCCCGTGTCGCAGATACACCAGCTTGTGAGTAATAATCATATTTCCTTTAAAATAATAATAATTAAAGAACTGAAGAGGCAGCAGCTGCACCATTTTAATGTGAAAACAGAGCGTAGCCACGACTGTCTGTAGTGAGGATGTATGCAAACAGAGCGTAGCCACGACTGTCTGTAGTGAGGATGTGAGCAAACAGAGCGTAGCCACGACTGTCTGTAGTGAGGATGTGAGCAAACAGAGCGTAGCCACGACTGTCTGTAGTGAGGATGTGGGCAAACAGAGCGTAGCCACGACTGTCTGTAGTGAGGATGTGAGCAAACAGAGCGTAGCCACGACTGTCTGTAGTGAGGATGTGAGCAAACAGAGCGTAGCCACGACTGTCTGTAGTGAGGATGTGAGCAAACAGAGCGTAGCCACGACTGTCTGTAGTGAGGATGTGGGCAAACAGAGCGTAGCCACGACTGTCTGTAGTGAGGATGTGAGCAAACAGAGCGTAGCCACGACTGTCTGTAGTGAGGATGTGGGCAAACAGAGCGTAGCCACGACTGTCTGTAGTGAGGATGTGAGCAAACAGAGCGTAGCCACGACTGTCTGTAGTGAGGATGTGAGCAAACAGAGCGTAGCCACGACTGTCTGTAGTGAGGATGTGAGCAAACAGAGCGTAGCCACGACTGTCTGTAGTGAGGATGTGAGCAAACAGAGCGTAGCCATGACTGTCTGTAGTGAGGATGTGAGCAAACGGAGCGTAGCCACGACTGTCTGTAGTGAGGATGTGAGCAAACAGAGCGTAGCCACGACTGTCTGTAGTGAGGATGTGGGCAAACAGAGCATAGCCATGACTGTCTGTAGTGAGGATGTGAGCAAACAGAGCGTAGCCACGACTGTCTGTAGTGAGGATGTGAGCAAACAGAGCGTAGCCACGACTGTCTGTAGTGAGGATGTGAGCAAACGGAGCGTAGCCACGACTGTCTGTAGTGAGGATGTGAGCAAACAGAGCGTAGCCACGACTGTCTGTAGTGAGGATGTGAGCAAACAGAGCGTAGCCACGACTGTCTGTAGTGAGGATGTGAGCAAACAGAGCGTAGCCACGACTGTCTGTAGTGAGGATGTGAGCAAACGGAGCGTAGCCACGACTGTCTGTAGTGAGGATGTGAGCAAACAGAGCGTAGCCACGACTGTCTGTAGTGAGGATGTGAGCAAACGGAGCGTAGCCACGACTGTCTGTAGTGAGGATGTGAGCAAACAGAGCGTAGCCACGACTGTCTGTAGTGAGGATGTGAGCAGCCAGAGCGTAGCCATGACTGTCTGTAGTGAGGATGTGAGCAAACAGAGCGTAGCCATGACTGTCTGTAGTGAGGATGTGGGCAAACAGAGCGTAGCCACGACTGTCTGTAGTGAGGATGTGAGCAGACAGAGCGTAGCCATGACTGTCTGTAGTGAGCATGTGAGCAGACAGAGCGTAGCCACGACTGTCTGTAGTGAGGATGTGAGCAAACGGAGCGTAGCCATGACTGTTTGTAGTGAGGATGTGAGCAAACAGAGCGTAGCCATGACTGTCTGTAGTGAGGATGTGGGCAAACAGAGCGTAGCCACGACTGTCTGTAGTGAGGATGTGAGCAAACAGAGCGTAGCCACGACTGTCTGTAGTGAGGATGTGAGCAAACAGAGCGTAGCCACGACTGTCTGTAGTGAGGATGTGAGCAAACAGAGCGTAGCCACGACTGTCTGTAGTGAGGATGTGAGCAAACAGAGCGTAGCCACGACTGTCTGTAGTGAGGATGTGAGCAAACAGAGCTTAGCCACGACTGTCTGTAGTGAGGATGTGAGCAAACAGAGCGTAGCCACGACTGTCTGCAGTGAGGATGTGAGCAAACAGAGCGTAGCCATGACTGTCTGTAGTGAGGATGTGAGCAAACAGAGCGTAGCCACGACTGTCTGTAGTGAGGATGTGAGCAAACAGAGCGTAGCCATGACTGTCTGTAGTGAGGATGTGGGCAAACAGTGCGTAGCCACGATTAATGCTCATTCCTTGTATGAGAGAGAGAGAGAGAGAGAGAGAGAGAGAGAGTTATCTTTCACCTTTCAAAGGTAACAGAACCCCCCCCTTCACCCTGTCTTGTTGATGAACTGCTCAGATCCTGTTTCTCTAGATACTGCAGGTTTTACTGTGATGGGGGATCAGAGGGGAACAGACAGAGCCCTGCCCTGTTGCGATTGGACCGTCACAGTTGTGTTTGGACGGTGTGCAGTTGTGTTTGGACGGTGTGCAGTTGTGTTTGGACGGTGTGCAGTTGTGTTTGGACGGTGTGCAGTTGTGTTTGGACGGTGTGCAGTTGAAACTCTCGGCAGTGTGTTGAGAATGCATTGAAACTGAAAGGGAACTCTGCATTTTGCACATTAGGCTTTGAAACACTTTCTAATGTATCTCGAGAACAGCTTCGTTCCAGAAGCGCATCCGAATGTCAAACTACTTCCTTTTATTATATCACAGGAACCCAGCTCCACTGCAGTACTCTACATGCATAAAATATTTATAAATCCATGAATCTATGTTCTGCATTCTGCTATGTGAACCTGTAGTTTAAACAAGATGAAATAATAATAATAATAATAATAATAATAATATGTACTGTGATTAATAATTTCAGCTTTCTTTTTAATCCTATCAGCATGTTGTTGCAGTAAATGAGCTCATTTAAATTCATTTGAATTTCAACCAAAATAGGCCCTGTAACCCAACAGCACGAGAATATAAAAAATAACCAATCAATCCCTCACACAGCACTGCTGCCAAAGCCAGTAACGCAGGGCTGTGATTGGACAGACACAATCAGGCTGTAAGGAAAAAAGGAACGTCTCTCGAACGTGATGAAAATAAAAAGTTTATTTCCGATACCGACAGTGACTAAGCGCACAAATGACACTTAGGATTCAGCAGAGTCAGACTGTCAAACCCCGAACGTTTCAAATGACTGCTTCTTATCTGTTCTCCTAAACTTTGATCCGGAGTGTTGAATACACATACTAGGAAGGATGTAGACAGTTTTGTGTTTTGTGACACCTATCAATTAGGCCGTAGTGTATTGGCCGTCTCGCTGTGATTGAATTAGCACGTCTGTTGATTTGAGTAGTTCCTGATTTCCCACTCACGTTCGCTATGCTACTCTTGCACCAACAGTATTTGTAATAATGATAAGATCAAGGGAATATGTGGCTAGCAGACATATTGGCCTCAGAGACAGACTTCTTACAGTCCCCCGTTTGATGCTTATGTGCAATAAAGCATCATGTACATAGTCTTCATCAGTGGCGGTGCTGTCCTGTCTTAGGTTGTTCTCCTATCACGCGGAGAATCTTACCCGTCATGGGAGCAACACCTCATTCCAGTGGTCTGACTCTGAGCGCTGCCTGGTAGTGCCTCTGCTTTCCCTGTGGATGTTATCACCACTACAACCTGGGTGCCATGCTGATAAATACTAGACTATAACAATAGTCAGCGAGCGAGAGATTTGAGACCAGGTACTACCCGAGCCAAGGGGATTGCCTTACAATGTCATTTGAAAATATAAGTTTTTGTCGCTTTAGGACAGAACACATACAAGAAATCATAACACCTTGAATCAAAATGAATAATAAACAGATGCATACAGCTGCTTTAAATGTCAATTACTATATGGAATCGGCAGTTTGCATTTGTCAAGGTTAGTCATGAAGTCTTTAAAATTGTCCGAAGTTGTGTTGAAACATTTATTTAGTCCGAACCATTTCATAACAACCTCCTCTGTGAAGAGAGTTATTGGCACTCTGCCAGCCTGGATCTCCTGGAGTATGTGTGAAATTTCCTGATATTTAACTGAGGAAAACTGGGCACAATATACTTCCCGGTGAATGGTTTTAAATGCTTTCCTGGCCCTGTCAGCAAGGATTGACAGTGCAGATGCAATGGTGTGTACATTTCCTACTGTGTCCTGTTCCTCCTTTAGGCTCTCTTGTAAGAAAGCATCAGTCTGTAGGACTTGAGTGGCAATCAACTCCTTCAGTTTTAGTTCGTTTCTTTTCATTTGTAGGGTATCCATCCAATTTGAAATACCTAATCCGGTTCCCGTAGCTCCTAGAACACCATCCAGGAACCCGAGCAGCTTTCGTCCGGTAGGTGTGGGGGTTGGGCTGTCACTGTGGAAGTCGGCAGCCACCATGTTGTGGTATTTTAGGAATGCTGTTGTCATGAGGTCCTTGTACATCTGGGTCACACTCTCCCCCTTGCAGTGCTCGTCCAGATCTGGAGACCATGCTGTCAAGTTCACCAGGACTGGAATATGGACCCACTGGACATTGTTGATGAGGGCGCCCTGGTGTGGTCTTGCAATTACCCCAGAGGTGCTGGGCGCTGCTCTGGGCACTCTTGTGTCATCGCCATCACCGGTAGCATTATTGTCCAGATGACCTCCCACATATTTATGCTGGATTTCTGTAATGAAAAGAAACAAAAATAGTTATAACCGTTTCGCATGTATGTGGTATACCATCATACAAAAGTGTGCGGGGTAACATTGTCAAGGGCTTGTATATGGTCTTTAGGTTTTTAGAGCCTAAGTCCAGTGTCCACCTAGCCAGTCTAGTATTGGACACTCCTTTTACCTTACCAGTTAACAACATCTGAAGGGGTGTGTGAGGAGTATGTAAGATCACTTCATTAAAACCATATATGTACTCAAAATGGGACATTGCCCAATGAACGGCAAGTAAATGTCGTGTGCATGAGTCATAAGCCTTCTCAACAGGGGAGAGAACACGGGATGCATAAGCAATTGGACGTAATTTTTCCTGAACATCTTGTAATAAGACGGCTGATAACGCTTCTTCGGTAGCTGTCGCTTGTAAAGTGAAAGGCAGAGAACGATCTGGGTTTCGCAAAGCAGGGGCTTGAATTAAAGCATTCTTCAGTTTCTCAAACGCTGTTTGATGTTCCGGACCCCAGTCTAAAGAATCTTTTTTCTTTTTGTTACCAGTCAGTAACCTATTCAGTGGTTTGGCTATGTCTGCAAAGCCTTCAATAAACTCGCGACAAAATCCCACAATCCCCAAGAATGACCGCAAAGCAGTAACAGACACCGGAACAGGTAGTCTCCTGATTATGTCTACTTTGTGTGGGTCAGGCGTGCGCCCCCCTTTACTTACTTTGATACCCAAGTATGTGACTTCCGATTTGAGAAGCTGTGCTTTTTTTGGATTTAATTTAAGTCCTGCATTTTCAAGTAGCCCAAGTAATTCTGCCAGTAAGATTATGTGTTCTTCTCTGGTAGCAGTCTGCAACAGTAAATCATCAACGTACTGAATAAGACATTCAGGTTTGGAGAAAGCTGTTAACACCTTGGCTAGACACTGATGGAAGAGTGTGGGTGAACTAGCAAAACCTTGAGGCAAAACATTCCATGTGTATTGTGTGTTTTTAAATTTGAATGCGAATTTGTACTGGCAGTCTGGATGCAGTGGTATTGACCAAAATCCATTCGAAATGTCTAATGCTGAATAATAATTTGCTTCCGGTATCAGGGATGCTAGTACATCTGGTGCTGAAGCTACTACTGGCGCACAGGTAGGAGTGCATTTATTAAGTTCTCTGTAATCAACACAAAGCCTCCAGGAATTGTCTGGTTTCCGAACTGGCCATATGGGAGCCATTGCTGGTGAGAGACAGGGTCGTATGACATCCTGTTGCAAAAGGGACTCAATCGTAGATTGAATGTAAGGGCTTGCTTCCTCTGGGTACTTATACTGGCGAAGTGGCGGAGGATCCCGACCTTGTATATTCACCTCCATGACTTCACGATCTATTCGCCCACAATCATGTTTATTTGTAGCGAAAACACCGCTATGTTTTGCTAACACATCCTTTAAATCTACATCGTTAACTCTCAACAGTGTATGTAAGTCGTATTCCTCCGACTTCTTAATGGCATGCACTGCATGAACATCGGAAATCTCCACAAACTCATCTTTAGACTCAGTATTGCGCCAAATGCAATTGTTGCCATAATCTATAATGTAACCATGCTTTTTCATGATGTCTGAACCTAAAATGTTACGCCCATCTCCTGTCGCACTAAGCCAAGCTTTGTCTTTAAACCTGTCTTTGCCAATTTCAAAGGTAAGACTATCTGATTGAGAAGCCAGAGACATAGTACCATCAAAGCCTTCTATTGTGATAGTCCTGTTGCTGTGACTAGGGGTTGTATTAGAATTAATTATAGACAAAGAAGCACCACTATCCACTAACCAATTATCGCATCGGCCTCCAACAGCGATCTGTGTAATTGGCCTACCCCATCTATCATGTGACAAAGGTGCCACGTGCAGCACGGAGGCCTGACACCCCTATGCTGAGTGTGAAGTGGTATTGCTTTTCATCTTAGAAAAAGCTGCCTGCAAATCAACATTCTCTGCACTCAGTTTTGTTATTGCTGACTGTATACTACTGAGTGTCTGGCTCAAACTTGAGTGATTAGGACCCTTACTGTGAAAAGATTTGCATTCCTTAGCTATGTGTCCTTCCTTTCCACACGTATAACAAACAAACTTTCCATCAGAATTATAGGGAAATGGCCTCTCTCCTCTTTGCTGCTTAATGTCATCTGGCACATATCCTTCATTTCACCATGATACAGTCTTATGTGGCCTTCCTCCAACTGCAGCTACAGGATTTCTCTTCTTATTTGCCAACCTGTTGTCTTTGTAGTTGTAAAGTTGAGTCATTTTTGTTACAATTTCTGTGTATGGGGTATTGGAGTCTATGTGAAGTGTTAAGGCCTCTCGAGTGTATGTGTCACTCTGTGCAATCAATGTAGACTTGAAAATAGGGTCTTGTTGGGTTAATTGTGGCATACCACTATAATCAGAGAAAGCTTCCCATAATCTAGAAGCATATGCTGCTGGGTGTTCTCCCTGTTGCATTTCTACTTCCCTAATTCTTTCCCAATCTATCTCTCGAGTTCCCAGGACCTCTAGTAGTGCCTTCTTCCTGCTAGCTTTGTCTGCATCTTTGTTTTGTATATCAGTAGAAAGCGCTCCAGCTAAGGCATGTGGAAGGCATGCAATTAGTGTGACACAAGCATCAGCATCAGTAAGTCTGTGTAGATCTACCGCATGTTCTAGTGATGCAATGAATTCTAGAGGATCAAGGGAATGTGTGGCTAGCAGACATATTGGCCTCAGAGACAGACTTCTTACAAGGCCATGCCAAAGCCAGTAATGCAGGGCTGTGATTGGACAGACACAATCAGGCCATGCCAAAGCCAGTAATGCAGGGCTGTGATTGGACAGACACAATCAGGCCATGCCAAAGCCAGTAATGCAGGGCTGTGATTGGACAGACACAATCAGGCCATGCCAAAGCCAGTAATGCAGGGCTGTGATTGGACAAAGCCAGTAACGCAGGGCTGTGATTGGACAGACACAATCAGGCCGTTCATTTCACTGTTCTGTTCAGTAAAACTTTGAAAGCTTCGAGGCTTTGAAGTTATATTTTAATAACGAAAACTTGTAAAACACCCAATCAATCCTTCAAATTCAATCTTTAAAATGTATTGTATTATTCAATAACCAATTTCATGGTAGAATTCACCAGATCAGGAAGCGGCGTAATAACGGCTGAAATGATCTGATCTCATAAGCATTCTTTCCTGGTGTTTTATAAACCTGCACATAAACACACATATAGCTTTTGTACTTGATTGTTCATTTTGGATCTGCCAAGAGCAAAATATTATATTAATGGCAACATTGAGCTTCGTCATATTTTCTGAACTCCACATTCAAACTGATGACCTCATTAATGTGTGTAGATATTTCAGTTGGCACAAACAGTTGTCAGGGCGATTCATACACTCAAAACACACAACAATCTATGGTATGTTTAAACCACCATGGCTACCATGCTGGTTATTATGGCCTGTATATTCTAGATAAAATAAACTGCAGTTATTTTCTTTTTTTATGTTTAATTAAATGTGTGGCATTGTTACGAACTGCCTCCCTGGCTAGAGCAGCTGCAACAAGGAAATAGGCGATACACTGGGTAAAGGTATAACAAAAATGGGATTTATTGGATAAAAGTCCATGGAGCCACAAATACAGCTAAAAAGGCGTGACTCATGAAATGTAATACTCAGTCCAGTGAATCCAGAAGAAAAAAGAAACACAATGTCCATCAAAAAAAATATCCCAAACAACTCCGGATAGATCTCTCCGTTAGCTGGCCATTGATCCAGCCGGTTAGTGGACTGCTCAGGTTGAGGAAGCAGCCCCTACTGCTGAAAGCGTCCTCCTTTTGAAGGCCCTCCACGCTGTAGGTAAGGACAATCAGGCAACTGCCAATTGCTTGCAGGTGGTAGTTGTTACCCAATTAATATAAATTAAACAACTAGCCATTTAAATAACAATCAGTGATTACCAAAAGTATATTCATTAGGGCTGAAATGGATGACAGCCGTCACAGGCATTTTAAGCATGCACAGAGCAGCACTGGAATTATGATCACAATTATTTAAACGCGTCTGTGTGTGTGTGTGTGTGTGTGTGTGGGCATGCGTGCATGTGTGTGTGTGTGTGTGTGTGGGCATGCGTGCATGTCTGTGTTAATGTGTGTGCGTATGCGCATGTGTGTCTATGTGCTAGTGTGTTTGTGTGTGTACATGCATGTGTGTGTATGTGTTAATGTGTTTATGTTAATGTTTGCGTGTATGCGTATGTGTCTCTGTGTTTTAGTGTGTTTGTGTGTGCACATGCATGTGTGTGTATGTGTTCGTGTGTGTTTGTGTGTGCACATCCATGCATGTGTGTGTGTGTTTAATGTGTGTGCATATGTATTAGTGTGTTTGTGTGTGCACATGTCTGAGTGTGTCTATGTATTAGTGTGTTTGTGTGTGCACATGTCTGAGTGTGTCTGTGTATTAGTGTGTTTGTGTGTGAACATGTCTGAGTGTGTCTGTGTATTAGTGTGTTTGTGTGTGCACATGTCTGAGTGTGTCTGTGTATTAGTGTGTTTGTGTGTGAACATGTCTGAGTGTGTCTGTGTGTTTGTGTGTGAACATGTCTGAGTGTGTCTGTGTATTAGTGTGTTTGTGTGTGAACATGTCTGAGTGTGTCTGTGTATTAGTGTGTTTGTGTGTGAACATGTCTGAGTGTGTCTATGTATTAGTGTGTTTGTGTGTGAACAT
>CM040395.1:150315055-150332864 GCA_022702515.1 Ilyophis sp. 1 JC-2022
AAACACACACACTCTCTTTCTCTCTCTCACAAACACACGCACTTTCTCTAACGCACACACACACACACACACACACACACACTCTGACTGCGTTGCCTTGTGTTGTGGCAGACTGGCAGCAATGCGCTCGCTCCAAAGTGGCCAGCGGGGGGCGTGTCCAGCGAACAGCTGAGCCTGGAGCTGCACCACGTGGAGCGGGAGATCGGCAAGAGGACTCGTGAAATCGCCATGGTGAGGGCAGCGCCTGGAAGAGCGTAGGGTAGACGTGCCATCTGTGTGGTTACTGTGGTTACTGATCGGCATGGTTACTGATCTGTGTGGTTACTGTGGTTACTGATCGGCATGGTTACTGATCTGTGTGGTTACTGTGGTTTCTGATCTGTGTGGTTACTGATGGGCATGGTTACTCTGGTTACTGATCTGTGTGGTTACTATGGTTACTGAGGGGCATGGTTACTTTGGTTACTGATCTGTGTGGTTACTATGGTTACTGATCGGCATGGTTACTGCTCTTCCCTCAGGAGAGCCAAGTGCCTCATGAGATGCAGTACAAGGTGAAGGTGACGGAGAACGGTCAAAATGACCCCGACCACAGGCCCGCTGAACGACCTTAACTTGCCACTCAGGTGAGCGACCCCCAACAGCACTGACCGCTGACCGCATCTCTGCACGGTCACAGGCCACTGAGAATGCAGATTAAATCTCTCTCTCTCCCCCGCCCTCTCTCTGCCCCCCTCTCTCTCCATCCCCCCCCCCCTCCTCTCTCTGTCTCTGCCTCACCCTGCAGTGAGTCGAACGGGACAGCTAGTCTGGCTCAAGAGGGCAGTATGGGGTCTATGCTCTCTCTCACCAGTAAAGCCTCGTCTCTCAGCCTGTCAACCGATGGCAGCTCTGACCTGCAGAACAACGGTGTGGTCCAGTCCTGCTCTTAGACCCCCTGCCCCCCAGTGCAGTGGTCCAGTCCGTCACCACAACCACTGACAAACCCCCCCCCCCCCCCCCCCACCCACGCACACACACTCACGCACACACACGCACGCACGCACGCACACTCACACACACACACACACGCACACACACACTCACGCACACACACACACACACACACACACTGGGGGTGGGGGAACGGTTTGAGCCCACCTACATCAGTTGCTCTTGTGGGTGGAGCTGATTCTTCATTAACTCCGCCCTCATGGGTCTGACTGACGGCCTGAAAAAATTTCTGACCCTGGGGGGGGGGAGAGATCCTCCCTGTTTATTACTCATGTTGGGACAGACCATTATTACCTGTTACACCCCTGAATTCATAGGCCTGTCTTCAGTCCACAAATGTGGGTGGAGTTATTGGGTGATCGAGACACACACAAACGACAAACATGCACACACACACACACACACACACACACACACACACACACACGCTAACCTTCTGTATTTTATTTACAAACCAGCAGTATCTGCCGTGAAATTTACATTTTTATTCTTTTGTTCTGTGAATGAACTTTTTAAACTATATAACTTTCCGTTGCCTTTGATACCAGGGTATCTGATTAAGTATGACTTTGTTTTCAATCAGTGCATTTACGCAAAAATATAAAAAACCTTGAGAAAGAAGAAAATAAACTGTTAAAACGATAAAAATAATGGCGAGAAAGCTTGGTCGCTGGCGTTTCCTCTGATTTTTGGATCAGATCACTTCTTCTACGACGTTTAAACCGCCATCTAACAGTTTTGGCTCATATATGATCTTGGGATTTGAGCTTTTATTTAGTTTCATCTGTTCAGTAACAGTGAGAAATAGAGGCCATTAATAATAGTAACACCGGGACTATAATCTCAGTACAGTGCAACACACACCAGGACTATAATCTCAGTACAGTGCAACACACACCGGGACTATAATCTCAGTACAGTGCAACACACACCAGGACTATAATCTCAGTACAGTGCAACACACACCAGGACTATAATCTCAGTACAGTCTAACACACACCAGGACTATAATCTCAGTACAGTCTAACACACACCAGGACTATAATCTCAGTACAGTGCAACACACACCAGGACTATAATCTCAGTACAGTCTAACACACACCAGGACTATAATCTCAGTACAGTCTAACACACACCAGGACTATAATCTCAGTACAGTGCAACACACACCAGGACTATAATCTCAGTACAGTGCAACACACACCAGGACTATAATCTCAGTACAGTCTAACACACACCAGGACTATAATATCAGTACAGTCTAACACACACCAGGACTATAATCTCAGTACAGTGCAACACACACCAGGACTATAATCTCAGTACAGTGCAACACACACCGGGACTATAATCTCAGTACAGTGCAACACACACCAGGACTATAATCTCAGTTACCCAGGACTATTGTTACTGTAACCATACACCTGTATGTCCAATCTCTCTGAGTCAGCATTTATATTAAATGATCTCAAACGAAATGGGCACTGCAGAGAGCTGTACACCTCGGACCCTCGTGTGCCGCAGCATGTAGCAGTTAGCAGGTCACGCGTGTGGAACAGACAGACACGCTCACACCTGTAAATACCGCTTTTATATCGAGGTCCGAACAGACATCTCTGCAGACACTGCACATTTAGGATATTACGCTCGCACCCCAAATTCCAAAGGCACACCCACACCGTCGTTTTCCTAACCCTAACCCACGCCGTCGTTTTCCAAACACTAACCCAAACCCACGCTGTCGTTTCCGTTGAATGGCGAACGTGGGTGTTTTGCTTGCGAAGTACAGTGCGTGAAATGTGTGCATTTACGCGAATATGGGTCTGTCTGCAGCCAGTGTAAGCGTGTGGGGAGGTGTTGTTTGGGAGGTGTCTGAACAGTGTCACTGATGGATCGATAAAAGCCCCCCTCCTCCCCGTACCTTCACCTCTGACAGCCACAGATGAGGTCTCACACAGGTGTGATAATTCGGTTTCTGTGGAAACGGGTTTGTTAATTTGCCTCTTCTTCTCGCCCTCTCGTACAAAAAACAAATTTTCTTGCGGCCTCATTTGCTTTATGATGTTTGTGACTATTATTCCTAACTTTGGGAAGATGTAATTGCTTTGGGTGATTGCTCCCCTAAGTTGTCTTGTAAAAGATTGCTTAATAAGGTACAGGTTTATCTGCAACAAGAGTAAAGGCTTTGTTTTTATACTATACTCCATTATGGAATGTTTAGAATGATATTTCTCCAATGTGGATGTAGCTCTTATGACATTTTTTTCTTTGTAAAAGAATTCACTGTGTGAAAATTGGTTTGCATTTTTGTAAAATACACTTTTCTTATTGCGTATTGTTTCCTTGAGACAAGAGGGGAGTAACTAACTGGAGTTTGAAGGAAAGTTTAAAAGAAAGAAATAAAAAACCTGTGAAATTTAAAGTTTCTGTAAAGCAGTAATTTTTGACTGGTGGGGAATGTGATTAAAATCATCTAATTACAATATCTGAACCTGTGTCTTATTTTAAACTCCTCATGACTTCTCTCTACTGCCCCCTTTGGGACAGAAATATCAATAACCATTTAACGAGAAGAATATCTGATGATAAGACTCTTGAGCAGGGCTGCCCAACCCTGTTTTCGGAGATCTACCGTCCTGTAGGTTTCTATTTAAACGCTAATTGGCACACCTGATGAGTAGACTGAGATCTGTAGCTGTTGAGTGAGGTGTGCTTTGTTAGGGTTGGAGTGAAACCCTACAGGATGGTAGATCTCTAGCTGTTGAATGAGGTGTGCTTTGTTAGGGTTGGAGTGAAACCCTACAGGATGGTAGATCTCTAGTTGTTGAATGAGGTGTGCTTTGTTAGGGTTGGAGTGAAACCCTACAGGATGGTAGATCTCTAGCTGTTGAATGAGGTGTGCTTTGTTAGGGTTGGAGTGAAACCCTACAGGATGGTAGATCTCTAGCTGTTGAATGAGGTGTGCTTTGTTAGGGTTGGAGTGAAACCCTACAGGATGGTAGATCTCTAGCTGTTTGTTAGGGTTGGAGTGAAACCCTACAGGATGGTAGATCTCTAGCTGTTGAATGAGGTGTGCTTTGTTAGGGTTGGAGTGAAACCCTACAGGATGGTAGATCTCTAGCTGTTGAATGAGGTGTGCTTTGTTAGGGTTGGAGTGAAACCCTACAGGATGGTAGATCTCTAGCTGTTGAATGAGGTGTGCTTTGTTAGGGTTGGAGTGAAACCCTACAGGATGGTAGATCTCTAGCTGTTGAATGAGGTGTGCTTTGTTAGGGTTGGAGTGAAACCCTACAGGATGGTAGATCTCTAGCTGTTGAATGAGGTGTGCTTTGTTAGGGTTGGAGTGAAACCCTACAGGATGGTAGATCTCTAGCTGTTGAATGAGGTGTGCTTTGTTAGGGTTGGAGTGAAACCCTACAGGATGGTAGATCTCTAGCTGTTGAATGAGGTGTGCTTTGTTAGGGTTGGAGTGAAAACATAGTGGATGGATGTCAGTAACCAATATCATTGATCAGTTACATTTATTTTTTCTAAAAGAAGAAATTATGGAGTTTAGGTAATAAAAGTGGAGCGATTGGCCTTTTTTCAGCAGTTGTGGCTGGGTTACTGATGTGAATGATTCCCGCGCACATCCCTCCTGTTACCAGCATGGATGGCAGGGATTACACGCTATATACATTTTATGTTTCAGACTCATCTTAAATGGATTCAATTAATTTATTTCTTCATCAATCTACACTCAATAGCCCATAATGACAAAGTATGACAAAGTGAAAACATGTTTTTAGAAATGTTTGCAAATTTATTAAAAATCAAAAACTGAAATTTCTCATTTACATAAGTATTCATACCTTTTGCTTTACCGCATTTTTAAAGTATCATATTTCATATTTGGTCATATATTCTTTGCATGCTGTTACTTCCTGACGTCTGTGACCAATCAACATCAAAAGACTCGATATCTTATTTGCAGGTACAGTTACAAGTGATACTATAAGCTCTCTGCATTTGAATGGATCTCTATGGGAATTGCGGGGTGAGTGGATTTAGCTGTAAATTACTCTGCAACAGTATGGAACACATGGTTGGCTAAATGGCTGTTAAGTCATCAAGGGTCTGACATATAAACCTTAAACCATCACTCTGCTGCCAGAAATACAGTAGATATGGATGGATAACTTGAAGGGTTTCTTCTGACTTATTTTTCCATAGAGTTCAATAGGAAAGTTGAAAAAAGTGATCCATCCATATCTACTGCATATCTGGCAGCAGAGTGATGGTTTGAGGCTCGTTTGATACCTCAGACCCTTGCTGACTTACAGCCATTTTACTGTTCCAGCATAATTTACAGCTGAATCTAGTCCCATCCCCCAATTCCCATAGAGATTCATTCAAATGCGGTGACATTATAGTATTGCTTGTAAGAGTACCAGAACATAAGATATCAAGAGTCTTTTGATGTCCATTTAACAAGCAACTCCCCACCAAGTTTTTATCAATTCATACTTTTCGCAACCAAAACTAGTCATTTTCATTAATTAATTAGCAATTAATTGTTAAACTGCTGACAATAGTCATGTTTTTAATACCTAAAAGCTAAATAATGGGGAAAAGTTGCTGAAATTAGCAGGCAATTAATCACAAAAAGCATCGTGAAATGAACAGAATTTTATGCCCTATTCACACTGGACGAGTATTACCTTGGGACCCCATGTGATTTAGGAATCCCCCCCCGGCTGGGATAAATGATGTCTGTATTTCACTCGAATGTAGCCTACTGATCAAATCCCAAGGATTTTGACCAGATATGATTGAAACATAACATTACTTCCAAATTGTCAGTTTGCAATGTTATTATCTGCACATTTGTTAGGGAGGGTATGCAGATTGGTTCATTGAAAGTCGATACAGGGTTTGATTCAATACACTTTCAATTCAGTTAATTCCGATGCCGTCTTTCGGATGAGACATTAAACTGAGGTCCTGACACATATCGCAAAGAGTGGGGGTTTCCCTTGTGTCCTGGCTAAACTCCCAACCTGGCTTTTTCAACCTGCCACCTAATCATCCCCCAGTTTAATTGGCAAAAAATTGTTCTCTCCACCTCAGCTGTTGTGTGGTGAGCATTCTGGTGCAAAATGGCTGCCGTTGCATCAACCAGGTGGTGCTACACATTGGTAGTGGTTAAGGCGAGTTTCCCCTCATCATTGTAAAGCGCATAAATGCGTAAATTCTTTGATATAACCCGGTGATGTCATTATTTCGTAAATACTGGTATTGTAAGTACGCTGGGTAAATACTGGTATTGTAAGTACGCTGGGTAAATACTGGTATTGTAAGTACACTGGGTAAATACTGGTATTGTAAGTACGCTGGGTAAATACTGGTATTGTAAGTACACTGGTTTGTGTTTAATCAGTTGAGGTAAATAAATGCACCAGTAGAAGAATCACTCCAGAGTGCTGCTCTTTTCCTGACCCGTCACCGGTGTGTCTCCCAGGTGTGTGATGAGGTAAGTCTCTCTCTCCAGTGCAGTATGAACACAGACATAGACAAATACACCTGCTTATACGCTGGGTTTGGGTTCATTCAAAACTCACTGGAGCTGATCTGAGATCAATTGAGAAATTTGCGTCAAGTCAACTTCTTTTTATTAAACTTCCATGTGTAAAACAGTCATAGTTGGTACATGAAGTTACATGTGCTATTCTAAAGCACAGCTCTCTCCATTACCTTCATCAGTGCTGTAGATGTGCTATTCTAAAGCACAGCTCTCTCCATTACCTTCATCAGTGCTGTAGATGTGCTATTCTAAAGCACAGCTCTCTCCATTACCTTCATCAGTGCTGTAGATGTGCTATTCTAAAGCACAGCTCTCCATTACCTTCATCAGTGCTGTAGATGTGCTATTCTAAAGCACAGCTCTCCATTACCTTCATCAGTGCTGTAGATGTGCTATTCTAAAGCACAGCTCTCTCCATTACCTTCATCAGTGCTGTAGATGTGCTATTCTAAAGCACAGCTCTCCATTACCTTCATCAGTGCTGTAGATGTGCTATTCTAAAGCACAGCTCTCTCCATTACCTTCATCAGTGCTGTAGATGTGCTATTCTAAAGCACAGCTCTCTCCATTACCTTCATCAGTGCTGTAGATGTGCTATTATAAAGCACAGCTCTCCATTACCTTCATCAGTGCTGTAGATGTGCGATTCTAAAGCACAGCTCTCTCCATTACCTTCATCAGTGCTGTAGATGTGTTATTCTAAAGCACAGCTCTCCATTACCTTCATCAGTGCTGTAGATGTGCTATTCTAAAGCACAGCTCTCCATTACCTTCATCAGTGCTGTAGATGTGCTATTCTAAAGCACAGCTCTCTCCATTACCTTCATCAGTGCTGTAGATGTGCTATTCTAAAGCACAGCTCTCCATTACCTTCATCAGTGCTGTAGATGTGCTATTCTAAAGCACAGCTCTCTCCATTACCTTCATCAGTGCTGTAGATGTGCTATTCTAAAGCACAGCTCTCTCCATTACCTTCATCAGTGCTGTAGATGTGCTATTCTAAAGCACAGCTCTCCATTACCTTCATCAGTGCTGTAGATGTGCTATTCTAAAGCACAGCTCTCCATTACCTTCATCAGTGCTGTAGATGTGCTATTCTAAAGCACAGCTCTCTCCATTACCTTCATCAGTGCTGTAGATGTGCTATTCTAAAGCACAGCTCTCTCCATTACCTTCATCAGTGCTGTAGATGTGCTATTCTAAAGCACAGCTCTCTCCATTACCTTCATCAGTGCTGTAGATGTGCTATTCTAAAGCACAGCTCTCTCCATTACCTTCATCAGTGCTGTAGATGTGCTATTCTAAAGCACAGCTCTCCATTACCTTCATCAGTGCTGTAGATGTGCTATTCTAAAGCACAGCTCTCCATTACCTTCATCAGTGATGTAGATGTGCTATTCTAAAGCACAGCTCTCTCCATTACCTTCATCAGTGCTGCAGATGTGCTATTCTAAAGCACAGCTCTCTCCATTACCTTCATCAGTGCTGTAGATGTGCTATTCTAAAGCACAGCTCTCTCCATTACCTTCATCAGTGCTGTAGATGTGCTATTCTAAAGCACAGCTCTCTCCATTACCTTCATCAGTGCTGTAGATGTGCTATTCTAAAGCACAGCTCTCTCCATTACCTTCATCAGTGCTGTAGATGTGCTATTCTAAAGCACAGCTCTCCATTACCTTCATCAGTGCTGTAGATGTGCGATTCTAAAGCACAGCTCTCTCCATTACCTTCATCAGTGCTGTAGATGTGTTATTCTAAAGCACAGCTCTCCATTACCTTCATCAGTGCTGTAGATGTGCTATTCTAAAGCACAGCTCTCCATTACCTTCATCAGTGCTGTAGATGTGCTATTCGAAAGCACAGCTCTCCATTACCTTCATCAGTGCTGTAGATGTGCTATTCTAAAGCACAGCTCTCCATTACCTTCATCAGTGCTGTAGATGTGCTATTCTAAAGCACAGCTCTCTCCATTACCTTCATCAGTGCTGTAGATGTGCTATTCTAAAGCACAGCTCTCTCCATTACCTTCATCAGTGCTGTAGATGTGCTATTCTAAAGCACAGCTCTCCATTACCTTCATCAGTGCTGTAGATGTGCTATTCTAAAGCACAGCTCTCCATTACCTTCATCAGTGCTGTAGATGTGCTATTCTAAAGCACAGCTCTCCATTACCTTCATCAGTGCTGTAGATGTGCTATTCTAAAGCACAGCTCTCTCCATTACCTTCAACAGTGCTGTAGATGTGCTATTCTAAAGCACAGCTCTCTCCATTACCTTCATCAGTGCTGTAGATGTGCTATTCTAAAGCACAGCTCTCTCCATTACCTTCATCAGTGCTGTAGATGTGCTATTCTAAAGCACAGCTCTCCATTACCTTCATCAGTGCTGTATATGTGCTATTCTAAAGCACAGCTTTCCATTACCTTCATCAGTGCTGTAGATGTGCTATTCTAAAGCACAGCTCTCCATTACCTTCATCAGTGCTGTAGATGTGCTATTCTAAAGCACAGCTCTCTCCATTACCTTCATCAGTGCTGTAGATGTGCTATTCTAAAGCACAGCTCTCCATTACCTTCATCAGTGCTGTAGATGTGCTATTCTAAAGCACAGCTCTCTCCATTACCTTCATCAGTGCTGTAGATGTGCTATTCTAAAGCACAGCTCTCTCCATTACCTTCATCAGTGCTGTAGATGTGCTATTCTAAAGCACAGCTCTCTCCATTACCTTCATCAGTGCTGTAGATGAGCTATTCTAAAGCACAGCTCTCCATTACCTTAATCAGTGCTGTAGATGTGCTATTCTAAAGCACAGCTCTCCATTACCTTCATCAGTGCTGTAGATGTGCTATTCTAAAGCACAGCTCTCTCCATTACCTTCATCAGTGCTGTAGATGTGCTATTCTAAAGCACAGCTCTCTCCATTACCTTCATCAGTGCTGTAGATGTGCTATTCTAAAGCACAGCTCTCCATTACCTTCATCAGTGCTGTAGATGTGCTATTCTAAAGCACAGCTCTCTCCATTACCTTCATCAGTGCTGTAGATGTGCTATTCTAAAGCACAGCTCTCTCCATTACCTTCATCAGTGCTGTAGATGTGCTATTCTAAAGCACAGCTCTCTCCATTACCTTCATCAGTGCTGTAGATGTGCTATTCTAAAGCACAGCTCTCCATTACCTTCATCAGTGCTGTAGATGTGCTATTCTAAAGCACAGCTCTCTCCATTACCTTCATCAGTGCTGTAGATGTGCTATTCTAAAGCACAGCTCTCTCCATTACCTTCATCAGTGCTGTAGATGTGCTATTCTAAAGCACAGCTCTCTCCATTACCTTCATCAGTGCTGTAGATGTGCTATTCTAAAGCACAGCTCTCCATTACCTTCATCAGTGCTGTAGATGTGCTATTCTAAAGCACAGCTCTCTCCATTACCTTCATCAGTGCTGTAGATGTGCTATTCTAAAGCACAGCTCTCTCCATTACCTTCATCAGTGCTGTAGATGTGCTATTCTAAAGCACAGCTCTCCATTACCTTCATCAGTGCTGTAGATGTGCTATTCTAAAGCACAGCTCTCTCCATTACCTTCATCAGTGCTGTAGATGTGCTATTCTAAAGCACAGCTCTCTCCATTACCTTCATCAGTGCTGTAGATGTGCTATTCTAAAGCACAGCTCTCTCCATTACCTTCATCAGTGCTGTAGATGTGCTATTCTAAAGCACAGCTCTCCATTACCTTCATCAGTGCTGTAGATGTGCTATTCTAAAGCACAGCTCTCTCCATTACCTTCATCAGTGCTGTAGATGTGCTATTCTAAAGCACAGCTCTCTCCATTACCTTCATCAGTGCTGTAGATGTGCTATTCTAAAGCACAGCTCTCCATTACCTTCATCAGTGCTGTAGATGTGCTATTCTAAAGCACAGCTCTCTCCATTACCTTCATCAGTGCTGTAGATGTGCTATTCTAAAGCACAGCTCTCTCCATTACCTTCATCAGTGCTGTAGATGTGCTATTCTAAAGCACAGCTCTCTCCATTACCTTCATCAGTGCTGTAGATGTGCTATTCTAAAGCACAGCTCTCTCCATTACCTTCATCAGTGCTGTAGATGTGCTATTCTAAAGCACAGCTCTCTCCATTACCTTCATCAGTGCTGTAGATGTGCTATTCTAAAGCACAGCTCTCCATTACCTTCATCAGTGCTGTAGATGTGCTATTCTAAAGCACAGCTCTCTCCATTACCTTCATCAGTGCTGTAGATGTGCTATTCTAAAGCACAGCTCTCTCCATTACCTTCATCAGTGCTGTAGATGTGCTATTCTAAAGCACAGCTCTCTCCATTACCTTCATCAGTGCTGTAGATGTGCTATTCTAAAGCACAGCTCTCCATTACCTTCATCAGTGCTGTAGATGTGCTATTCTAAAGCACAGCTCTCTCCATTACCTTCATCAGTGCTGTAGATGTGCTATTCTAAAGCACAGCTCTCCATTACCTTCATCAGTGCTGTAGATGTGCTATTCTAAAGCACAGCTCTCTCCATTACCTTCATCAGTGCTGTAGATGTGCTATTCTAAAGCACAGCTCTCTCCATTACCTTCATCAGTGCTGTAGATGTGCTATTCTAAAGCACAGCTCTCCATTACCTTCATCAGTGCTGTAGATGTGCTATTCTAAAGCACATCTCTCTCCATTACCTTCATCAGTGCTGTAGATGTGCTATTCTAAAGCACAGCTCTCCATTACCTTCATCAGTGCTGTAGATGTGCTATTCTAAAGCACAGCTCTCTCCATTACCTTCATCAGTGCTGTAGATGTGCTATTCTAAAGCACAGCTCTCTCCATTACCTTCATCAGTGCTGTAGATGTGCTATTCTAAAGCACAGCTCTCCATTACCTTCATCAGTGCTGTAGATGTGCTATTCTAAAGCACAGCTCTCTCCATTACCTTCATCAGTGCTGTAGATGTGCTATTCTAAAGCACAGCTCTCTCCATTACCTTCATCAGTGCTGTAGATGTGCTATTCTAAAGCACAGCTCTCCATTACCTTCATCAGTGCTGTAGATGTGCTATTCTAAAGCACAGCTCTCTCCATTACCTTCATCAGTGCTGTAGATGTGCTATTCTAAAGCACAGCTCTCTCCATTACCTTCATCAGTGCTGTAGATGTGCTATTCTAAAGCACAGCTCTCCATTACCTTCATCAGTGCTGTAGATGTGCTATTCTAAAGCACAGCTCTCTCCATTACCTTCATCAGTGCTGTAGATGTGCTATTCTAAAGCACAGCTCTCTCCATTACCTTCATCAGTGCTGTAGATGTGCTATTCTAAAGCACAGCTCTCTCCATTACCTTCATCAGTGCTGTAGATGTGCTATTCTAAAGCACAGCTCTCTCCATTACCTTCATCAGTGCTGTAGATGTGCTATTCTAAAGCACAGCTCTCCATTACCTTCATCAGTGCTGTAGATGTGCTATTCTAAAGCACAGCTCTCCATTACCTTCATCAGTGCTGTAGATGTGCTATTCTAAAGCACAGCTCTCTCCATTACCTTCATCAGTGCTGTAGATGTGCTATTCTAAAGCACAGCTCTCCATTACCTTCATCAGTGCTGTAGATGTGCTATTCTAAAGCACAGCTCTCTCCATTACCTTCATCAGTGCTGTAGATGTGCTATTCTAAAGCACAGCTCTCTCCATTACCTTCATCAGTGCTGTAGATGTGCTATTCTAAAGCACAGCTCTCTCCATTACCTTCATCAGTGCTGTAGATGTGCTATTCTAAAGCACAGCTCTCTCCATTACCTTCATCAGTGCTGTAGATGTGCTATTCTAAAGCACAGCTCTCTCCATTACCTTCATCAGTGCTGTAGATGTGCTATTCTAAAGCACAGCTCTCCATTACCTTCATCAGTGCTGTAGATGTGCTATTCTAAAGCACAGCTCTCCATTACCTTCATCAGTGCTGTAGATGTGCTATTCTAAAGCACAGCTCTCCATTACCTTCATCAGTGCTGTAGATGTGCTATTCTAAAGCACAGCTCTCCATTACCTTCATCAGTGCTGTAGATGTGCTATTCTAAAGCACAGCTCTCTCCATTACCTTCATCAGTGCTGTAGATGTGCTATTCTAAAGCACAGCTCTCTCCATTACCTTCATCAGTGCTGTAGATGTGCTATTCTAAAGCACAGCTCTCTCCATTACCTTCATCAGTGCTGTAGATGTGCTATTCTAAAGCACAGCTCTCCATTACCTTCATCAGTGCTGTAGATGTGCTATTCTAAAGCACAGCTCTCTCCATTACCTTCATCAGTGCTGTAGATGTGCTATTCTAAAGCACAGCTCTCTCCATTACCTTCATCAGTGCTGTAGATGTGCTATTCTAAAGCACAGCTCTCTCCATTACCTTCATCAGTGCTGTAGATGTGCTATTCTAAAGCACAGCTCTCCATTACCTTCATCAGTGCTGTAGATGTGCTATTCTAAAGCACAGCTCTCCATTACCTTCATCAGTGCTGTAGATGTGCTATTCTAAAGCACAGCTCTCTCCATTACCTTCATCAGTGCTGTAGATGTGCTATTCTAAAGCACAGCTCTCCATTACCTTCATCAGTGCTGTAGATGTGCTATTCTAAAGCACAGCTCTCTCCATTACCTTCATCAGTGCTGTAGATGTGCTATTCTAAAGCACAGCTCTCCATTACCTTCATCAGTGCTGTAGATGTGCTATTCTAAAGCACAGCTCTCTCCATTACCTTCATCAGTGCTGTAGATGTGCTATTCTAAAGCACAGCTCTCTCCATTACCTTCATCAGTGCTGTAGATGTGCTATTCTAAAGCAGATCTCTCCATTACCTTCATCAGTGCTGTAGATGTGCTATTCTAAAGCACAGCTCTCTCCATTACCTTCATCAGTGCTGTAGATGTGCTATTCTAAAGCACAGCTCTCCATTACCTTCATCAGTGCTGTAGATGTGCTATTCTAAAGCACAGCTCTCTCCATTACCTTCATCAGTGCTGTAGATGTGCTATTCTAAAGCACAGCTCTCCATTACCTTCATCAGTGCTGTAGATGTGCTATTCTAAAGCACAGCTCTCTCCATTACCTTCATCAGTGCTGTAGATGTGCTATTCTAAAGCACAGCTCTCTCCATTACCTTCATCAGTGCTGTAGATGTGCTATTCTAAAGCACAGCTCTCCATTACCTTCATCAGTGCTGTAGATGTGCTATTCTAAAGCACAGCTCTCTCCATTACCTTCATCAGTGCTGTAGATGTGCTATTCTAAAGCACAGCTCTCCATTACCTTCATCAGTGCTGTAGATGTGCTATTCTAAAGCACAGCTCTCTCCATTACCTTCATCAGTGCTGTAGATGTGCTATTCTAAAGCACAGCTCTCTCCATTACCTTCATCAGTGCTGTAGATGTGCTATTCTAAAGCACAGCTCTCTCCATTACCTTCATCAGTGCTGTAGATGTGCTATTCTAAAGCACAGCTCTCTCCATTACCTTCATCAGTGCTGTAGATGTGCTATTCTAAAGCACAGCTCTCTCCATTACCTTCATCAGTGCTGTAGATGTGCTATTCTAAAGCACAGCTCTCTCCATTACCTTCATCAGTGCTGTAGATGTGCTATTCTAAAGCACAGCTCTCTCCATTACCTTCATCAGTGCTGTAGATGTGCTATTCTAAAGCACAGCTCTCTCCATTACCTTCATCAGTGCTGTAGATGTGCTATTCTAAAGCACAGCTCTCTCCATTACCTTCATCAGTGCTGTAGATGTGCTATTCTAAAGCACAGCTCTCTCCATTACCTTCATCAGTGCTGTAGATGTGCTATTCTAAAGCACAGCTCTCCATTACCTTCATCAGTGCTGTAGATGTGCTATTCTAAAGCACAGCTCTCTCCATTACCTTCATCAGTGCTGTAGATGTGCTATTCTAAAGCACAGCTCTCTCCATTACCTTCATCAGTGCTGTAGATGTGCTATTCTAAAGCACAGCTCTCTCCATTACCTTCATCAGTGCTGTAGATGTGCTATTCTAAAGCACAGCTCTCCATTACCTTCATCAGTGCTGTAGATGTGCTATTCTAAAGCACAGCTCTCTCCATTACCTTCATCAGTGCTGTAGATGTGCTATTCTAAAGCACAGCTCTCTCCATTACCTTCATCAGTGCTGTAGATGTGCTATTCTAAAGCACAGCTCTCTCCATTACCTTCATCAGTGCTGTAGATGTGCTATTCTAAAGCACAGCTCTCTCCATTACCTTCATCAGTGCTGTAGATGTGCTATTCTAAAGCACAGCTCTCTCCATTACCTTCATCAGTGCTGTAGATGTGCTATTCTAAAGCACAGCTCTCCATTACCTTCATCAGTGCTGTAGATGTGCTATTCTAAAGCACAGCTCTCTCCATTACCTTCATCAGTGCTGTAGATGTGCTATTCTAAAGCACAGCTCTCTCCATTACCTTCATCAGTGCTGTAGATGTGCTATTCTAAAGCACAGCTCTCCATTACCTTCATCAGTGCTGTAGATGTGCTATTCTAAAGCACAGCTCTCCATTACCTTCATCAGTGCTGTAGATGTGCTATTCTAAAGCACAGCTCTCTCCATTACCTTCATCAGTGCTGTAGATGTGCTATTCTAAAGCACAGCTCTCTCCATTACCTTCATCAGTGCTGTAGATGTGCTATTCTAAAGCACAGCTCTCTCCATTACCTTCATCAGTGCTGTAGATGTGCTATTCTAAAGCACAGCTCTCTCCATTACCTTCATCAGTGCTGTAGATGTGCTATTCTAAAGCACAGCTCTCTCCATTACCTTCATCAGTGCTGTAGATGTGCTATTCTAAAGCACAGCTCTCTCCATTACCTTCATCAGTGCTGTAGATGTGCTATTCTAAAGCACAGCTCTCTCCATTACCTTCATCAGTGCTGTAGATGTGCTATTCTAAAGCACAGCTCTCCATTACCTTCATCAGTGCTGTAGATGTGCTATTCTAAAGCACAGCTCTCTCCATTACCTTCATCAGTGCTGTAGATGTGCTATTCTAAAGCACAGCTCTCTCCATTACCTTCATCAGTGCTGTAGATGTGCTATTCTAAAGCACAGCTCTCTCCATTACCTTCATCAGTGCTGTAGATGTGCTATTCTAAAGCACAGCTCTCTCCATTACCTTCATCAGTGCTGTAGATGTGCTATTCTAAAGCACAGCTCTCTCCATTACCTTCATCAGTGCTGTAGATGTGCTATTCTAAAGCACAGCTCTCTCCATTACCTTCATCAGTGCTGTAGATGTGCTATTCTAAAGCACAGCTCTCTCCATTACCTTCATCAGTGCTGTAGATGTGCTATTCTAAAGCACAGCTCTCCATTACCTTCATCAGTGCTGTAGATGTGCTATTCTAAAGCACAGCTCTCTCCATTACCTTCATCAGTGCTGTAGATGTGCTATTCTAAAGCACAGCTCTCCATTACCTTCATCAGTGCTGTAGATGTGCTATTCTAAAGCACAGCTCTCTCCATTACCTTCATCAGTGCTGTAGATGTGCTATTCTAAAGCACAGCTCTCTCCATTACCTTCATCAGTGCTGTAGATGTGCTATTCTAAAGCACAGCTCTCTCCATTACCTTCATCAGTGCTGTAGATGTGCTATTCTAAAGCACAGCTCTCTCCATTACCTTCATCAGTGCTGTAGATGTGCTATTCTAAAGCACAGCTCTCTCCATTACCTTCATCAGTGCTGTAGATGTGCTATTCTAAAGCACAGCTCTCCATTACCTTCATCAGTGCTGTAGATGTGCTATTCTAAAGCACAGCTCTCTCCATTACCTTCATCAGTGCTGTAGATGTGCTATTCTAAAGCACAGCTCTCTCCATTACCTTCATCAGTGCTGTAGATGTGCTATTCTAAAGCACAGCTCTCTCCATTACCTTCATCAGTGCTGTAGATGTGCTATTCTAAAGCACAGCTCTCTCCATTACCTTCATCAGTGCTGTAGATGTGCTATTCTAAAGCACAGCTCTCTCCATTACCTTCATCAGTGCTGTAGATGTGCTATTCTAAAGCACAGCTCTCCATTACCTTCATCAGTGCTGTAGATGTGCTATTCTAAAGCACAGCTCTCTCCATTACCTTCATCAGTGCTGTAGATGTGCTATTCTAAAGCACAGCTCTCTCCATTACCTTCATCAGTGCTGTAGATGTGCTATTCTAAAGCACAGCTCTCCATTACCTTCATCAGTGCTGTAGATGTGCTATTCTAAAGCACAGCTCTCTCCATTACCTTCATCAGTGCTGTAGATGTGCTATTCTAAAGCACAGCTCTCTCCATTACCTTCATCAGTGCTGTAGATGTGCTATTCTAAAGCACAGCTCTCTCCATTACCTTCATCAGTGCTGTAGATGTGCTATTCTAAAGCACAGCTCTCTCCATTACCTTCATCAGTGCTGTAGATGTGCTATTCTAAAGCACAGCTCTCTCCATTACCTTCATCAGTGCTGTAGATGTGCTATTCTAAAGCACAGCTCTCCATTACCTTCATCAGTGCTGTAGATGTGCTATTCTAAAGCACAGCTCTCTCCATTACCTTCATCAGTGCTGTAGATGTGCTATTCTAAAGCACAGCTCTCCATTACCTTCATCAGTGCTGTAGATGTGCTATTCTAAAGCACAGCTCTCTCCATTACCTTCATCAGTGCTGTAGATGTGCTATTCTAAAGCACAGCTCTCTCCATTACCTTCATCAGTGCTGTAGATGTGCTATTCTAAAGCACAGCTCTCTCCATTACCTTCATCAGTGCTGTAGATGTGCTATTCTAAAGCACAGCTCTCTCCATTACCTTCATCAGTGCTGTAGATGTGCTATTCTAAAGCACAGCTCTCTCCATTACCTTCATCAGTGCTGTAGATGTGCTATTCTAAAGCACAGCTCTCCATTACCTTCATCAGTGCTGTAGATGTGCTATTCTAAAGCACAGCTCTCTCCATTACCTTCATCAGTGCTGTAGATGTGCTATTCTAAAGCACAGCTCTCTCCATTACCTTCATCAGTGCTGTAGATGTGCTATTCTAAAGCACAGCTCTCTCCATTACCTTCATCAGTGCTGTAGATGTGCTATTCTAAAGCACAGCTCTCCATTACCTTCATCAGTGCTGTAGATGTGCTATTCTAAAGCACAGCTCTCTCCATTACCTTCATCAGTGCTGTAGATGTGCTATTCTAAAGCACAGCTCTCTCCATTACCTTCA
>CM040395.1:150333364-150365864 GCA_022702515.1 Ilyophis sp. 1 JC-2022
TGAGAGAGAGAGAGAGAGAGAGAGAGAGAGAGAGAGAGAGAGTTATCTTTCACCTTTCAAAGGTAACAGAACCCCCCCCCTTCACCCTGTCTTGTTGATGAACTGCTCAGATCCTGTTTCTCTAGATACTGCAGGTTTTACTGTGATGGGGGATCAGAGGGGAACAGACAGAGCCCTGCCCTGTTGCGATTGGACCGTCACAGTTGTGTTTGGACGGTGTGCAGTTGTGTTTGGACGGTGTGCAGTTGTGTTTGGACGGTGTGCAGTTGTGTTTGGACGGTGTGCAGTTGTGTTTGGACGGTGTGCAGTTGAAACTCTCGGCAGTGTGTTGAGAATGCATTGAAACTGAAAGGGAACTCTGCATTTTGCACATTAGGCTTTGAAACACTTTCTAATGTATCTCGAGAACAGCTTCGTTCCAGAAGCGCATCCGAATGTCAAACTACTTCCTTTTATTATATCACAGGAACCCAGCTCCACTGCAGTACTCTACATGCATAAAATATTTATAAATCCATGAATCTATGTTCTGCATTCTGCTATGTGAACCTGTAGTTTAAACAAGATGAAATAATAATAATAATAATAATAATAATATGTACTGTGATTAATAATTTCAGCTTTCTTTTTAATCCTATCAGCATGTTGTTGCAGTAAATGAGCTCATTTAAATTCATTTGAATTTCAACCAAAATAGGCCCTGTAACCCAACAGCACGAGAATATAAAAAATAACCAATCAATCCCTCACACAGCACTGCTGCCAAAGCCAGTAACGCAGGGCTGTGATTGGACAGACACAATCAGGCTGTAAGGAAAAAAGGAACGTCTCTCGAACGTGATGAAAATAAAAAGTTTATTTCCGATACCGACAGTGACTAAGCGCACAAATGACACTTAGGATTCAGCAGAGTCAGACTGAACCCCGAACGTTTCAAATGACTGCTTCTTATCTGTTCTCCTAAACTTTGATCCGGAGTGTTGAATACACATACTAGGAAGGATGTAGACAGTTTTGTGTTTTGTGACACCTATCAATTAGGCCGTAGTGTATTGGCCGTCTCGCTGTGATTGAATTAGCACGTCTGTTGATTTGAGTAGTTCCTGATTTCCCACTCACGTTCGCTATGCTACTCTTGCACCAACAGTATTTGTAATAATGATAAGATCAAGGGAATATGTGGCTAGCAGACATATTGGCCTCAGAGACAGACTTCTTACAGTCCCCCGTTTGATGCGTATGTGCAATAAAGCATCATGTACATAGTCTTCATCAGTGGCGGTGCTGTCCTGTCTTAGGTTGTTCTCCTATCACGCGGAGAATCTTACCCGTCATGGGAGCAACACCTCATTCCAGTGGTCTGACTCTGAGCGCTGCCTGGTAGTGCCTCTGCTTTCCCTGTGGATGTTATCACCACTACAACCTGGGTGCCATGCTGATAAATACTAGACTATAACAATAGTCAGCGAGCGAGAGATTTGAGACCAGGTACTACCCGAGCCAAGGGGATTGCCTTACAATGTCATTTGAAAATATAAGTTTTTGTCGCTTTAGGACAGAACACATACAAGAAATCATAACACCTTGAATCAAAATGAATAATAAACAGATGCATACAGCTGCTTTAAATGTCAATTACTATATGGAATCGGCAGTTTGCATTTGTCAAGGTTAGTCATGAAGTCTTTAAAATTGTCCGAAGTTGTGTTGAAACATTTATTTAGTCCGAACCATTTCATAACAACCTCCTCTGTGAAGAGAGTTATTGGCACTCTGCCAGCCTGGATCTCCTGGAGTATGTGTGAAATTTCCTGATATTTAACTGAGGAAAACTGGGCACAATATACTTCCCGGTGAATGGTTTTAAATGCTTTCCTGGCCCTGTCAGCAAGGATTGACAGTGCAGATGCAATGGTGTGTACATTTCCTACTGTGTCCTGTTCCTCCTTTAGGCTCTCTTGTAAGAAAGCATCAGTCTGTAGGACTTGAGTGGCAATCAACTCCTTCAGTTTTAGTTCGTTTCTTTTCATTTGTAGGGTATCCATCCAATTTGAAATACCTAATCCGGTTCCCGTAGCTCCTAGAACACCATCCAGGAACCCGAGCAGCTTTCGTCCGGTAGGTGTGGGGGTTGGGCTGTCACTCTGGAAGTCGGCAGCCATCATGTTGTGGTATTTTAGGAATGCTGTTGTCATGAGGTCCTTGTACATCTGGGTCACACTCTCCCCCTTGCAGTGCTCGTCCAGATCTGGAGACCATGCTGTCAAGTTCACCAGGACTGGAATATGGACCCACTGGACATTGTTGATGAGGGCGCCCTGGTGTGGTCTTGCAATTACCCCAGAGGTGCTGGGCGCTGCTCTGGGCACTCTTGTGTCATCGCCATCACCGGTAGCATTATTGTCCAGATGACCTCCCACATATTTATGCTGGATTTCTGTAATGAAAAGAAACAAAAATAGTTATAACCGTTTCGCATGTATGTGGTATACCATCATACAAAAGTGTGCGGGGTAACATTGTCAAGGGCTTGTATATGGTCTTTAGGTTTTTAGAGCCTAAGTCCAGTGTCCACCTAGCCAGTCTAGTATTGGACACTCCTTTTACCTTACCAGTTAACAACATCTGTACGGGTGTGTGAGGAGTATGTAAGATCACTTCATTAAAACCATATATGTACTCAAAATGGGACATTGCCCAATGAACGGCAAGTAAATGTCGTGTGCATGAGTCATAAGCCTTCTCAACAGGGGAGAGAACACGGGATGCATAAGCAATTGGACGTAATTTTTCCTGAACATCTTGTAATAAGACGGCTGATAACGCTTCTTCGGTAGCTGTCGCTTGTAAAGTGAAAGGCAGAGAACGATCTGGGTTTCGCAAAGCAGGGGCTTGAATTAAAGCATTCTTCAGTTTCTCAAACGCTGTTTGATGTTCCGGACCCCAGTCTAAAGAATCTTTTTTCTTTTTGTTACCAGTCAGTAACCTATTCAGTGGTTTGGCTATGTCTGCAAAGCCTTCAATAAACTCGCGACAAAATCCCACAATCCCCAAGAATGACCGCAAAGCAGTAACAGACACCGGAATAGGTAGTCTCCTGATTATGTCTACTTTGTGTGGGTCAGGCGTGCGCCCCCCTTTACTTACTTTGATACCCAAGTATGTGACTTCCGATTTGAGAAGCTGTGCTTTTTTTGGATTTAATTTAAGTCCTGCATTTTCAAGTAGCCCAAGTAATTCTACCAGTAAGATTATGTGTTCTTCTCTGGTAGCAGTCTGCAACAGTAAATCATCAACGTACTGAATAAGACATTCAGGTTTGGAGAAAGCTGTTAACACCTTGGCTAGACACTGATGGAAGAGTGTGGGTGAACTAGCAAAACCTTGAGGCAAAACATTCCATGTGTATTGTGTGTTTTTAAATTTGAATGCGAATTTGTACTGGCAGTCTGGATGCAGTGGTATTGACCAAAATCCATTCGAAATGTCTAATGCTGAATAATAATTTGCTTCCGGTATCAGGGATGCTAGTACATCTGGTGCTGAAGCTACTACTGGCGCACAGGTAGGAGTGCATTTATTAAGTTCTCTGTAATCAACACAAAGCCTCCAGGAATTGTCTGGTTTCCGAACTGGCCATATGGGAGCCATTGCTGGTGAGAGACAGGGTCGTATGACATCCTGTTGCAAAAGGGACTCAATCGTAGATTGAATGTAAGGGCTTGCTTCCTCTGGGTACTTATACTGGCGAAGTGGCGGAGGATCCCGACCTTGTATATTCACCTCCATGACTTCACGATCTATTCGCCCACAATCATGTTTATTTGTAGCGAAAACACCGCTATGTTTTGCTAACACATCCTTTAAATCTACATCGTTAACTCTCAACAGTGTATGTAAGTCGTATTCCTCCGACTTCTTAATGGCATGCACTGCATGAACATCGGAAATCTCCACAAACTCATCTTTAGACTCAGTATTGCGCCAAATGCAATTGTTGCCATAATCTATAATGTAACCATGCTTTTTCATGATGTCTGAACCTAAAATGTTACGCCCATCTCCTGTCGCACTAAGCCAAGCTTTGTCTTTAAACCTGTCTTTGCCAATTTCAAAGGTAAGACTATCTGATTGAGAAGCCAGAGACATAGTACCATCAAAGCCTTCTATTGTGATAGTCCTGTTGCTGTGACTAGGGGTTGTATTAGAATTAATTATAGACAAAGAAGCACCACTATCCACTAACCAATTATCGCATCGGCCTCCAACAGCGATCTGTGTAATTGGCCTACCCCATCTATCATGTGACAAAGGTGCCACGTGCAGCACGGAGGCCTGACACCCCTATGCTGAGTGTGAAGTGGTATTGCTTTTCATCTTAGAAAAAGCTGCCTGCAAATCAACATTCTCTGCACTCAGTTTTGTTATTGCTGACTGTATACTACTGAGTGTCTGGCTCAAACTTGAGTGATTAGGACCCTTACTGTGAAAAGATTTGCATTCCTTAGCTATGTGTCCTTCCTTTCCACACGTATAACAAACAAACTTTCCATCAGAATTATAGGGAAATGGCCTCTCTCCTCTTTGCTGCTTAATGTCATCTGGCACATATCCTTCATTTCACCATGATACAGTCTTATGTGGCCTTCCTCCAACTGCAGCTACAGGATTTCTCTTCTTATTTGCCAACCTGTTGTCTTTGTAGTTGTAAAGTTGAGTCATTTTTGTTACAATTTCTGTGTATGGGGTATTGGAGTCTATGTGAAGTGTTAAGGCCTCTCGAGTGTATGTGTCACTCTGTGCAATCAATGTAGACTTGAAAATAGGGTCTTGTTGGGTTAATTGTGGCATACCACTATAATCAGAGAAAGCTTCCCATAATCTAGAAGCATATGCTGCTGGGTGTTCTCCCTGTTGCATTTCTACTTCCCTAATTCTTTCCCAATCTATCTCTTGAGTTCCCAGGATCTCTAGTAGTGCCTTCTTCCTGCTAGCTTTGTCTGCATCTTTGTTTTGTATATCAGTAGAAAGCGCTCCAGCTAAGGCATGTGGAAGGCATGCAATTAGTGTGACACAAGCATCAGCATCAGTAAGTCTGTGTAGATCTACCGCACGTTCTAGTGATGCAATGAATTCTAGAGGATCAAGGGAATGTGTGGCTAGCAGACATATTGGCCTCAGAGACAGACTTCTTACAAGGCCATGCCAAAGCCAGTAATGCAGGGCTGTGATTGGACAGACACAATCAGGCCATGCCAAAGCCAGTAATGCAGGGCTGTGATTGGACAGACACAATCAGGCCATGCCAAAGCCAGTAATGCAGGGCTGTGATTGGACAAAGCCAGTAACGCAGGGCTGTGATTGGACAGACACAATCAGGCCGTTCATTTCACTGTTCTGTTCAGTAAAACTTTGAAAGCTTCGAGGCTTTGAAGTTATATTTTAATAACGAAAACTTGTAAAACACCCAATCAATCCTTCAAATTCAATCTTTAAAATGTATTGTATTATTCAATAACCAATTTCATGGTAGAATTCACCAGATCAGGAAGCGGCGTAATAACGGCTGAAATGATCTGATCTCATAAGCATTCTTTCCTGGTGTTTTATAAACCTGCACATAAACACACATATAGCTTTTGTACTTGATTGTTCATTTTGGATCTGCCAAGAGCAAAATATTATATTAATGGCAACATTGAGCTTCGTCATATTTTCTGAACTCCACATTAAAACTGATGACCTCATTAATGTGTGTAGATATTTCAGTTGGCACAAACAGTTGTCAGGGCGATTCATACACTCAAAACACACAACAATCTATGGTATGTTTAAACCACCATGGCTACCATGCTGGTTATTATGGCCTGTATATTCTAGATAAAATAAACTGCAGTTATTTTCTTTTTTTATGTTTAATTAAATGTGTGGCATTGTTACGAACTGCCTCCCTGGCTAGAGCAGCTGCAACAAGGAAATAGGCGATACACTGGGTAAAGGTATAACAAAAATGGGATTTATTGGATAAAAGTCCATGGAGCCACAAATACAGCTAAAAAGGCGTGACTCATGAAATGTAATACTCAGTCCAGTGAATCCAGAAGAAAAAAGAAACACAATGTCCATCAAAAAAAATATCCCAAACAACTCCGGATAGATCTCTCCGTTAGCTGGCCATTGATCCAGCCGGTTAGTGGACTGCTCAGGTTGAGGAAGCAGCCCCTACTGCTGAAAGCGTCCTCCTTTTGAAGGCCCTCCACGCTGTAGGTAAGGACAATCAGGCAACTGCCAATTGCTTGCAGGTGGTAGTTGTTACCCAATTAATATAAATTAAACAACTAGCCATTTAAATAACAATCAGTGATTACCAAAAGTATATTCATTAGGGCTGAAATGGATGACAGCCGTCACAGGCATTTTAAGCATGCACAGAGCAGAACTGGAATTATGATCACAATTATTTAAACGCGTCTGTGTGTGTGTGTGTGTGTGTGTGTGTGTGTGTGTGTGGGCATGCGTGCATGTGTGTGTGTGTGGGCATGCGTGCATGTCTGTGTTAATGTGTGTGCGTATGCGCATGTGTGTCTATGTGCTAGTGTGTTTGTGTGTGTACATGCATGTGTGTGTATGTGTTAATGTGTTTATGTTAATGTTTGCGTGTATGCGTATGTGTCTCTGTGTTTTAGTGTGTTTGTGTGTGCACATGCATGTGTGTGTATGTGTTCGTGTGTGTTTGTGTGTGCACATCCATGCATGTGTGTGTGTGTTTAATGTGTGTGCATATGTATTAGTGTGTTTGTGTGTGCACATGTCTGAGTGTGTCTATGTATTAGTGTGTTTGTGTGTGAACATGTCTGAGTGTGTCTGTGTATTAGTGTGTTTGTGTGTGCACATGTCTGAGTGTGTCTGTGTATTAGTGTGTTTGTGTGTGCACATGTCTGAGTGTGTCTACACCACTAACAGCTTTTTTTATTTTTTTTCCCGGCCATCATTCTCAACCATCAAAAAATTAATAATTAATCATCATCTCACCTATATATAAGCTTATAACTTCTATGTTAATCCTTATAATGTATTAGTGTGTGTTTGTGTGTGAACATGTCTGCTAGTGTGTGTCTGTGTGTTTGTGTGTTACTGTGTTGATGTGTAAACACTTTGACTTTGACTTTGTCTGTGTATTAGTGTGTTTGTGTGTGAACATGTCTGAGTGTGTCTGTGTGTTTGTGTGTGAACATGTCTGAGTGTGTCTGTGTATTAGTGTGTTTGTGTGTGAACATGTCTGAGTGTGTCTGTGTATTAGTGTGTTTGTGTGTGAACATGTCTGAGTGTGTCTATGTATTAGTGTGTTTGTGTGTGCACATGTCTGAGTGTGTCTGTGTATTAGTGTGTTTGTGTGTGCACATGTCTGAGTGTGTCTGTGTGTTTGTGTGTGCGCATGCATGCATGTGTTAGCGTGTGAGCCTACATGTACACACACGTGAGTGTGTCTGTGTGTTTACAAGCTTCTGCATAATTATAGACTGTATGAAGCAAAGGATGCTGGTAAAGGATTAGTTTTCCTCACATAGAAAGTAAAACCTGCTCGATGTGTTCATTCAACACAACTGTGCCAATCAATTACTATCAGTGTGTGGATTCCTCTCAATGCATATGTCCCAGAATGCTTCATAATAGGATTGGAGTTCTTTCTCTTTTAAGATTACTGTTAGCTGTTATTTCAGAGAGTGTCTCTCTATGACCGTATTATGTGTTTGTGTATGTGTGTGTATGTGTGTGTGTGTTAGTGACAGAGTGAGAGAGTGAGAGAGTGAGAGAGTGAGAGAGTGAGAGAGTGAGAGAGTGAGAGTGTGAGTGAGAGTGTGTGAGAGTGTGTGAGTGAGAGTGTGTGAGTGAGAGTGTGTGAGTGAGAGTGAGAGAGTGTGTGTGAGTGAAAGAGTGTGTGTGAGTGAGAGAGAGTGAGTGAGTGAGTGAGTGAGTGAGAGAGTGAGAGAGAGTGTGTGAGTGTGTGAGTGTGTGAGTGTGTGAGTGAGTGAGTGTGTGAGTGAGTGTGTGAGTGTGTGAGAGAGAGTGTGTGTTTTCTGTAATGACGGACCAGATTCCTGGTTTTTGGTTTAAACACTCTGGTCTTCTGGCCTCAGGGCCAAGTTCAGTTCAAATGATAAAATGGAGCAGCCATTTTGATAATGTGTCCACAACAATCTATGCACATTACAGGACCAACGGCACCCTGTCCCCCCTAATAACCTGGCCTGGTTTCTCCAGCATGTTTATATTTATTCAGTCTTTTTCAGCATCCTGCCATTTTACAGGAAATCTGCTTCATCACCTTTTCCAGGATCAGGGAATAATTTCCGCTGTGTTATGATTAACCCTGAAGAGTTTATCTTGTTACATTTCGCCAAAGTCCCGTACAGTCGACAGTGACCTATCGCATTTAGGGCTGAAATAGTCTACGTTGTTTATTTATTTTTCTATTTGTGCGTTTCAAAATAGTCTAAATGGTGTAATGTTCAAATATTCAAAAATCTTCAAGGACCTTTGATTTTAAAACCTAACTCCTAAACGCAACCCTGTTACTTTACAACCAAAGCCTACATGGGCTTTTTGTACTCCAAAAACTGTATTTACGGTAAAATTAATGCAAAAAAATGTGCTGCTCGTGTACTACGTGTGCTCACATAGGTACCGCCAAAACCCATTTATCTGCCAGGAAAAACCCTGCGTGCGTGTGTGCGTGCGTGCGTGCGAAACACTGCCACCTTCATCAAAAGGAGGAACTTGAGGCTAATTAGGGTTTACAATGTAAAGGGTAAATGTAGAGGGGCTTACCTGTATAACCTGTGTTACCTGCGTTACCTGTGTACCTGTGTTATCTGCAGGACCTGTATGTTCGGGCCCAGCCCAGCCTGGATTACCTGCACAGGAGGAGGAAGGAGATCATGGCTCAGCTGGAGGAGAGGAAGGTGATCTCCCCCCCGCCCTTCGCTCCGTCTCCCACGCTGCCCCGCCCCTTACCCACAGACTACCCCAACCAGGTGAGCCTGTCTCTCTCTCTGCCCCGCCCCTTCACCACGGACTACCCCAATCAGGTCAGCCTGCCTGCAGCTGTGCTTACATGTCTGTCTGTCTGTCTGTCTGTCTGTCTGTCTGTCTGTCTGTCCGTCCGTCCGTCCGTCTCTCTGTCTGTCTCTCTGTCTGTCCGTCTCTCTGTCTATCTCTTTCTGTCTGTCTTTCTGTTTGTCTTTCTGTCTGTCTCTCTTTCCGTCTGTCTTTCTCTCGGTCTGTCAGTCAGTAACACATGGGGATAATACTGTCTGTTTGTCTGTCCCTAGTACATGTTGATAATCCTGTCTGTTTGTGTGATTACAGTACATGGAGGAGAACATGAAGGCCTTTGGAAAGTGCCGCAAGCCGGACTACGCTGGCCAGTACTCCCCCTGGTCATGTGACACCATCAGCTCTTACATGGTCACCAAGGATGTCAAACCGAAGGATGTCATGGCAGCAGGAGCCATGGAGACGGTAATGAGTGACACATACTCTCTCTGAGTAAACTGTGGGGGGGGAGAGTTGTTCTCTAGGACACTTAACACCACCTCTCTGTCTCTCTCTCTCTCTCTCTCTCTCTCTCTCTCTCTCTCTCCCTCACTCTCCCTCACTCTCCCTCACTCTCTCTCTCTCTCTCTCTCTCTCTCTGTCTCTCTCTCTCTCTCTCTCTCTCTCTCCAATTCAATTAAAAATGCTTAATATTTCGAAATATATATTGCCAAAGCGCAATAGTCAATTAAAACAACAACAGTCAACAACAGTAATAGTAATAACAACAACAATATATATAAAAGTTCACAAAATATATCCTATTACTAGTAGTGATAGAAATACTATTACTACAAATAATTATATTATTAGATAAATGTTCTCCCTCACTCTCTCTGTCTCTCTCTCTCTCCCTCTCTCTCTCTCTGTCTCTCTCCCTCTCTCTCTCTCCCTCTCTCTCTCTCCCTCTCTCTCTCTCTCTCTCCCTCCCCCTCTCTCTCTCCCTCACTCTCTCTGTCTCTCTCTCTCTCCCTCTCTCTCTTTCTGTCTCTCTCTCTCTCTCTCTCCCTCTCCCTCTCTCTCTCCCTCTCTCTCTGAGGTGGAGGTTGTGTTTGTGAGAGCTCTTGTCTGTTTTTCTAAAAATTCAATTTCTATTACTTTTCTATTCTTTATATGTTTACCTACTGATTTAAAACAGATACTTAGTTGTTTTTGGTTTAGTGGGATACTACAGTATTATTTGGGGAAGGGGGGTTTTTGTGGGGTAGGTGCGGGAGGGTTTTCAGTTTGAGACGCTGTAATGGCGTCTCAACAAGCAGGAGAAACTTTGTCTCTCCGACATGGGGTAAGATGTGTTACCGAAAATAGCACATCAGTCGAGGACGTTCTGAATGTAATTGCAGAGCAGGTAGGAGGGGAAAACATCGATTCGGCTTCTCGAATGAATAAAGCCGTGGTGTTTTTTTTTTAAAGACGGAATTAGTCACTAAACTTGTGGTGAGTGGAATATGGGTTCGTGGGGTGTTTGTACAAGTAACCCCACTTTCCGCACCAGCCACAAAGGTAATTGTTTCCAATGTCCCGCCGTTCATAAAAAATGAAGATATTAAAAGAGAGCTTGTGCGATATGGCAAATTCGCTGGCACCATGAAAATGATACCTTTAGGTTGCAAAAATGTCAATTTAAAACATATACTGTCGTTTCGTCGACAAATATATATGTTTTTAAATGCCGAAACGGAAACGATTGATATTTCTTTTAGGGTCAGATATGGGGAAAGTTCGTTCATAGTTTTTGCGAGCACAGATAGCTTGCGGTGTTTTGAATGTGGGGACATTGGACATAAAAAGAGATCGTGCCCACATAAAAATAAACCGGCTAATGAAGAAACCGGTGCGGGTTCAGCAGAACGGCCCAGTGAGGATTCTAAAGGTGAGGAGGCTGAGGCAGAAAAGCAGGGCGGAGAAGATATTGCTGTTGTTTCAGAGGAATGTAATGATAAGGCGGAGACAGAGGAAAATGTGCTGGGAAGTGTGGAGATGGGTAAAATGGGGGATCAAACAGAAGGGATAACTCAGTTGGGTGATCCCCTTGAAGGTACTAGTGAGTACACAGCATTTGTGCTGAATTCTGGTAGACTAGGGAGAACTGAGAAACGTAAATCCAATAATGAACGTGTTTTTCATTGTGAAAATGAACAGTCCACTGAGAGAAAAAAAAAAGGTAGACTAGAAAAAGAAAGTCTGGATTCTGAGAAAACGGGCTTAAATGAAGAAGGTTGCAGAAAAAGTAGTAGAAGCCCCTTCGTTTTCGGAACCACAGAGCCTACCTGAGCAGGCAGAACAGGAAAATATAGCTGGGATGGATTGTGAAGATGGTAAAGATAGCTGTGTGCAGGAAGATGACGGAGAGTTTTCGGATTCTTCAATCCTATCGGAAAGTGTAACCAGCCAAGAGGGCGATAATACGCTTTACACCATAAAAGAAATAGATAGTTTTTTAGATGCGACAAAAGGAAAGACCGTTAATGTGCTTAATTTCTTTCCTGACGGAGATAAATTCGTGCGGTCTGTTAAAAATATAATTAGTAACGTTAGCATGGCTGAATTGAATAGCCAGAAAAGATTGCACATCGGTTAGAAAATCGAGGTCGATTTCAAAACTAGTGAAATAAATGGCTTGTGGGTTTTTTTATTTCACTTTTCTCCTTTCTTCACGGTGCCTTGTATGTTTGGTTTTATTTCATTTTTACTTCATGAATACATTAAATATAGGATCACTTAATGTTAACGGCGCCAGAGATGGGGTAAAAAGGGGATTGGTAGCTGAAGTAATGAAACAAAAAAGACTGAATGTCCTTTTTTTACAAGAGACCCATAGCAACATAGAAAATGAAACTGAGTGGAGACTATGGTGGGAAGGAGATTGTTTTCTGAGCCATGGGACAAACTTGAGTGCTGGGGTTGCCATTTTATTTTCACCTGCTTTTAATGTTAAATTATTGGCTAAGGAGGAAATTGTTAAAGGGCGGCTTTTATGTGTGAATGTAGAAATATTGGGGATTTCTTATTTTTTAATTAATATTTATGCCCAAAATGTGGGGACAGATAGGCAGTTTTTATTTGAACAGTTACAGAAAAAACTTTTTAAAATTGCAGATAGTGATGCAGTTTTTATTATAGGGGGTGATTGGAACTGCACTTTAGATTTTACAATGGACAGAAATGGTGCAGAACCGCATTTTAAATCTGCAGAGTTTCTTAAGAAGCTCTCAAAACATTTTGATCTGTGTGATGCCTGGAGAGAACAATATCCAAATGTGAGACAGTACACATGGGTAAAGAGTGCCTTAAATACAGTGTGTGCAGCCAGGTTAGATAGGTTTTATATTCCTAAAAATGAAAGGCACAGGGTAACAAGGACTGGTATCTTACCAGTGGGTTTTACGGACCATCATTTAATTGTTTTAAGTATGTGCATTAAGAAGAGGCCCAAAGGAAGTTTTTATTGGAAATTTAATATAAAATTGCTGGAAGATGAAATTTTTTGTGCATAATTTGAAGATTTCTGGCAAAAATGGAAAGGGGAAAAATGAAAGGTTCGAAACAGTAGGACTCTGGTGGGAGGTGGGCAAAGTTCAAATTAAAACCTTTTGTCAGCAGTACACAGAGTATAGTACTGCTAGGAGCAGAAGGGCTGTGGCAGAACTAGAAAAGGAAATTACTCAAATGGAGGAGGAGGTGATAATGACCAATAATACAGGTATGTTGCAGGCTCTTAAGGAAAAAAAAAGAAATCTGGCTACTATACTGAATGAGAAGTTTAAGGGGGCTCTGATTAGAGCCAGATTTTGTACATTAAAAGACATGGATGCTCCTAGCAAGTTCTTTTTTAATTTGGAAAGAAAGGTGGTACAACGCAAGGAGTTGTGCGTTTTAAATCTTCCTGGTGGGAAAACGACTGCTGACCCTGGGGAAATCCGGGAAGAAGTGGTGTGTTTTTATAAAGAACTTTTTAAAGCAGAAGATGTGGACATGCAGCAGGTTGAGACACTTCATAAAGACCTACCAAAGCTAACTGCAGAAGAAAAGGAGGAGTTGGACTCTGAGCTCAGTATGCAGGAGATCACTGAGGCTGTGGGACAGATGTCTTCAGGCCGTGCCCCAGGCATTGATGGATTACCTGCTGAATTTTATTAAAAGTTTTGGGGATGTATGGGGCAGGATTTTTATGGGGTGGTTATGGAGAGCAGTTTGAAACAGGAGCTTCCACAAAGCTGTCGCCGGGCAGTGCTCACAATGCTGCCGAAAAAAGGGGACCTGTGCCTGTTAAAAAACTGGAGACCTTTGGCACTTTTATGCACTGATTTTAAGATACTGTCAAAAAGTATAGCGAATAGAATAAAAAAATATGTTTCTAGAATAACAAAAAAGGATCAAACCTATTGCATTCCAGACAGATCAATCAGAGACAATCTGTTTCTGATTAGAGATGTGGTAGAGCTGGCAAAGGCTTATAACTTAAATTTTGGCCTTTTCTCTATCGATCAAGAAAAAGCTTTTGATAGGGTGGATCACAGCTACTTAATGAAGACACTAGAGGCCTTTGGTTTTGGGGATGGCCTTCTGTCTTGGGTGAGACTGCTATATAAAAATGTGTCTTGCTTAGTAAAGGTAGCGGGGGGACTAAGCAGGCCAATAGAGGTACAGCGTGGCATCAGACAAGGGTGCCCTTTGTCAGGGCTGCTGTACACCTTAGCCATTGAACCTTTGCTTTGCCTCATTAGGAAGAAATTGAGTGGTCTGATTGTGCCAGGAGAGTCTCTCTGTAAAAAAATTAAAGTCTCAGCGTACGCTGATGATATAATGGTGGTAGTAAGAAATCAGGGGGACCTGTCTGCACTAGAAAAATGTATTCAGACCTATGAGCGGGCCTCCTCTGGCATGGTAAATTGGGAGAAGAGTGAGGCAATGCTTTGTGGTTCATGGCAAAATGAAAATCCTCCCAGTTTGCCAGGAAATCTGGTTTGGAAGAGAGAAGGGCTGAAAGTGCTAGGTGTGTACTTGGGGACTACTCAATATATGCAGAAGAATTGGGAGGGTGTAATGGAAAAGGCGTGTGCTAGGATTTCTAGGTGGAAATGGCTTCTTTCACAGGTATCTTTTAGAGGTAGGGTGTTAATTCTAAATAATTTGGTGGCATCTGCACTATGGCACAGGTTGGCGGTGTTGACGCCACCAGGCGGATTCCTAAAAGATTTTCAAAAATTAATGGTGCAGTTTTTTTGGTCAGGGCAGCACTGGCTCAGAGCAGCAGTGTTGTATCTGCCACTGCAGGAAGGAGGGCAGGGACTCATGGACCTGGAAAGCAGGGTAATAGCTTTCCGGTTGCAAGCGGCTCAGAGGCTCCTGTACAAGAAGGTGTGCTGGAGGGAGACTGCCTGTGCACTGCTCAGAAAAGCAGGTGGATTGGGGCTGGATAGACATCTGTTCCTGATGGAGCTAGAGCCTATGGACACAGTAGGTCTTACTGTTTTTTACGCCTCAGTAATAAAGGCATGGACTGATACACTTTGTACTCAGAGGGACACATTATGGACAATGGAAGAACCAATTTTTAGAAATCCGTTTTTGAAACTGCCTCCTTTGATTTTAGAAAGCATAAGGGGCCATTTTACAAGGGCAGGGCTGACCAAACTGGCCCATCTAAGGAGTGAGGATGGTGGAGACTGGAGAACTGTGAAGGACATAGCAGCAGAGGCTGGAGTTCATTCACTAAGAATGGTGGAAAAAATAATGGTGAGAGTCAGAGCACTTTGGCCCTCCCAGAATCAAAGACATAGTGAAGAAGCTCAGACTGCAGAGGCTCCTTTCTTCCCATCGGTCCGTATAAGAGCGAAGGTGGGGGACTGGAAAGAGGAAGAGGGGAAACTGTTGACATTCAAGACTCCTGAGGTGGAGAATTTTGAGACAGTGGCTAAAAAAGCCTTGAGTGTTTTAAGTGTGAAGGTTCGGCACTTGCATGCACTAGAAGATTTAAGAGCAGGGGCGTGGCAAGAAGAACAAATTGTGCCCATGGTTACAAATTGGCGGTTATTGTACAAATCACCCTTGCCAAAGAGATCAGGTGACCTCCAATGGAGGATTATACACGGAGCCATAGCCACAAATAGATACCTGGCACACGTCAACCATGAGCAAGATGATGGCTGCCCTTTTTGTGGGATACTGGAGACTGTGTCACATATTTTTGTTCTTTGTCCTCGATTGTCTCATCTGCTTTTATTATTAAAAGAGCTATGTGAGAGGTTTGGGGTGTTTTTTGACAGTAGAGTGTTTGTTATAGGAACGGGCTATTCTGCGGGGAAAAAAAGTATGTTGACACTGATCAATTTTTTGTTTGGGCAAGCCAAATTGGCTGTTTGGTTGTCAAGGAAAAATAAAATTCAAGAAGGACTGGTGACTGACCCAGTGCTGATATTTAGAGGGATGATCTCTGAGCGCCTTAGGGTAGAGTATGTGTATTATAATTTGATGAACAATGTAGAAGATTTTAAGAAAATCTGGTGTGTCAAGGAGGCAATATGTAGGATGAAAAATGAAAGTTCTTATGAGGTGTTGTTTTAAATCAAACTGCCTGATAAGAGGTGGGTTTTTTTTTCGAGTTTGTGTTTTTAGTTTATTTTGTTTCTAGAAAAAAATGTTTTTAAAACCGGTTTTATGGAGTTTTCCATTTTACTGGTTTTATTTTTTTATGTAAGGGTTTGTATGTGTATATACATGTTTTTATGTATATGCGGAAATATATTTATTTATTTATTATTGGTTTTTAACACGGAAAAATTGATAAAAGATCTGTGTTATAATTACTATTATTATTTAATTAAATATAAAGAAAAAACATACAAATAAGGAAATGTTATAAATATGTTAGATGAGTTACTGTTTAAAACATATTTGCAATATGTTCTAAATAAAGGTACCTTCAAAGTCAAAGTCTCCCCCTCTCTCTGTAGATGCTTAAAAGGGCACATTTGCTACATTTTCCTCTTTTTATTCAAATTTTCTCAGAATGTATAATAACATTCAGATTTTTTGTGTAAAAGACACATTTCAATGTCCTTTTTACTGTATGTCAATATTTTCTCACAACTACTTTTATTTACAGAATTATGGATGAAACTGTTTGTTTATGTATCAAATATGCCCTACATATTGAATGGGCATAAACACGTGGGTAATTCTGATATTATTGCACTGTACGAAGGCTAGCAGTAACTATAGAACCCCTATAATGTCTCTCTTTTCATCAAGCAACGTAAATTTTTTCCCCACAATATTCGCCAAAAAAATGAAGTCGACCTTATATTTTATTGTGCGGCTTTATTTTTCGAACCAGTTTCTGTGGTCTTTGTTCATTTCTGAACGAACGGTGTCTTGCAGACGCCCACTTTTAACCATAACATTGGCTAATGCATCCTAAAAGGTGTATGTGAAGTATCATAACATAACTTTGAATATTTACAGAAATATATAATTTTTTATTTTAAACACCATGTAGCAAATATGCCCTATGTTGAAGAATTCACATTTCATCAAAGTAAGCACGACAGTATGATATAATTATATTGGTTTTTACTTTGTATTACGAAATCCTGAGTGCAGATCACTGACAAATCGTTTCAAGCTATTTCATACCCACATTCTCGATTTCTCGAACCATAATTGAAATTAAGCACTTTTATTTAACGGGTTTGCGTATTGTCTTTATCGGCATGGTACACAGTATATGTACACCTTACTGAATGCAATATTTTAGGAAATGGGAATGGCTTATCCCCTTATGCATTGAAGTAGTTCGTAAAAGTTCTAAGATTCGTATTGAATTGTACTTTAACAAAATATTAAAAATATAGGGCATATTTGCTACATTGACTAGGGTTAGGGTTGAGAAAATAGATGAGTGTACGAAGTTATAACGCTTGCAATTCCTTAACTCGTTGATTGTTAGGATGAGTGCACATTGATTTGTTACGCTCTGGTTATTTAATGAGCGTAGATGTGAGGTTTTTGTAAAATGCGCTTAGCCTATTGAACGGAATGCTTTTACGAGGCTGTTCCAGTAGCCAAGCCTATTCTACGAGTACGAATGAACCTACCAACGTGGCAAATTATCAGTCAGTAAAATGTCCAGCTAAAGTTTCATGGGGCACATAAAAAGCTAAATTCAACAGAGTGAATGGCGCCATATGGTTGCATCGTCCGAATAAAGTTAAATAATTAATTATTTTGCCATATTTGAAATAAATCCGTGAGTTGCGCTCACAAAGGAGAATATGCTGTAATAAGAAACTCCTACTACGGCAATATCGACCGCTTCGTCGGGCGCAGCATTCAGCATGAATGTAAGCTTACTGTTGTTGATGCACTTTCTTTACCACACAGGCCCGCAGAATACGTAGGCTATGGTAGCTCTATTTAATTCCACAGAATATAGGCTAATAACAGACATCCAGCGGAAATGCAAGGGCAGTACACTGTTTTAAGGCAGTGTGTTGTTGACAGACAGACATTGTAGCTATAGCCTAAGCTACAAGACCATACAGTTTGTTTTCTGATCTCTTTCGATTGCCTTCGCTTGCTATCATCTGGTTTTAAATGTCACTTAAAAATGGCCAACTATACCCATCTGTCAGTGTTTACTTTCCATTTAATTTAACCCAAATTTGCTACACTGAGCAAATGTGATTTTATTATTATGTAGGCTATAATTTATAGAAGGATAGATCTGCCAACATATAGCCTATGCTACACGTCAATGTTAATTGGTTAATGCTGTCTTTATGAAATCGTACTTTTTCTATTTAATTTTACGTGAACGCATAATATATTGTGCCAAGACGTTGCCAAATGGAAAATGCAATCGTTTAGATTTCAGTTAGCCTAGCCTATTCCTTGTTTGAGTAAACTAGCCTATGCATCACGTAGCCGAGCGTAATTTAACGTTTTTTATTTTTCTTTAACGTCTTTGTAAGACACTGCCGTAATGCAAATTAAAATGTTAATTCCACTTTCTTCTTGTGACCCACATTTTTTGCCAATATTCAAATGCTGTAGGCATTCAGACAGTGCGTTTCTTTAGCTACCTACGTAGTAGTCTACTACTATGCCCGAACTGAAAATGGAAATTATTTTTGGATTAGCGATTTAATTTTCTCTGTGCGGCTGTGCCCGAATGAACACCCTTCTATACTATTGATATGCTATTTGAGTACAGCGGATGATAAAGTTAAGTAGCCTAGGCGAAATATTCTGAAAGGCTGTGTCCGAAATCAGAGCCCTATCTACTGCGTCCTGTGTAGCTACTAGCAGCTGTGTACTGTTTACTGTGTAGCCTACTGTTTATCACGCGACGTGCAGTATTCTAATAAATATCCTCCATACTAAAAAATGCACCCTCCCTTCACCCCACCCCACTACCACTTGTATTTTAAATAACTTTTTAAAATAACAAATAACTACTCTGACTCACAGCACTGGTGCCCTAGAGTGTGTCTGTCCTAAAGAATCCATGTTTAGACAAGGATATGTGCAGTGAGAGGTGGGTGTGTCTGAGTAACATGCCTTAAAATTTATATTTTCTTTGATCTTTACCTGTCGTCTTGTATGAAATAGGGCTTTAATATTCCAAAACCATATTTTTTGATCAAGTAACTATTGTAACTCACAACAATGGTGCCCTAGAGTGTGTCTGTCCTAAATATACTATGTTTAGACAAGGATATTTGCAGTGAGAGGTGGGTGTGTCTGAGTAACATGTCTTAAAATAGCTATTTTCACCTATCGTCTTGTATGAAATATGGCCTTAATATTCCAAAACCATATTTTTTGTTCAAATAACTGCTTTACCTCACAACACTGGTGCCCTAGAGTGTGTCTGTCCTAAAGATACTATGTTTAGACAAGGATATTTGCAGTGAGAGGTGGGTGTGTCTGAGTAACATGCCTTAAAATTGATATTCTTTGATTATCACCTGTCGTTTTGTATTAAATAGGGTTTTAATATTCCAAAGCCATATTTTTTGATAAAATAACTACTGTAACTCACAACACTGGTGCCCTACGGTGTGTCTGTCCTAAATAACCTATGTTTAGACATGGACATTTGCAGTGAGAGGTGGGTGTGTCTGAGTAACACGCCTTAAAATAGCTATTTTCACCTATAGTCTTGTCTGAAATAGGGCTTTAATATTCAAAAAACATATTTGTCGTTCAAATAACTACTGTACCTCACAACACTGGTGCCCTAGAGTGTGTCTGTCCTAAATATCCTATGTTTAGAGAAGGATATTTGCAGTGAGAGGTGGGTGTGTCTGAGTAACACGCCTTAAAAAAGCTATTTTCACCTATAGTCTTGTCTGAAATAGGGCTTTAATATTCAAAAAACATATTTGTCGTTCAAATAACTACTGTACCTCACAACACTGGTGCCCTAGAGTGTGTCTGTCCTAAATATCCTATGTTTAGAGAAGGATATTTGCAGTGAGAGGTGGGTGTGTCTGAGTAACACGCCTTAAAATAGCTATTTTCACCTATAGTCTTGTCTGAAATAGGGCTTTAATATTCAAAAAACATATTTGTCGTTCAAATAACTACTGGAACTCACAACACTGGTGCCCTAGAGTGTGTCTGTCCTAAATATCCTATGTTTAGACAAGGATATTTGCAGTGAGAGGTGGGTGTGTCTGAGTAACATGCCTTAAAATTTTGATTTTCTTCGATCTTTACCTGTCGTCTTGTCTGAAATAGGGCCTTAATATTCCAAAACCATATTTTTTGTTCAAATAACTGCTTTACCTCACAGCACTGGTGCCCTGGAGTGTGTATGTCCTAAATAACCTATGTTTAGACAAGGATATTTTCAGTGAGAGGTGGGTGTGTCTGAGTAACAAGCCTTAAAATTTAGATTTTCTTCGATCTTTACCTGTCGTCTTGTCTGAAATAGGGCCTTAATATTCCAAAACCATATTTTTTGTTCAAATAACTGCTTTACCTCACAGCACTGGTGCCCTGGAGTGTGTATGTCCTAAATAACCTATGTTTAGACAAGGATATTTTCAGTGAGAGGTGGGTGTGTCTGAGTAACATGCCTTAAAATTGAGATTTTCTTCGATCTTTACCTGTCGTCTTGTCTGAAATAGGGCCTTAATATTCCAAAACCATATTTTTTGTTCAAATAACTGCTTTACCTCACAACACTGGTGCCCTAGAGTGTGTCTGTCCTGAAGATACTATGTTTAGACAAGGATATTTGCAGTGAGAGGTGGGTGTGTCTGAGTAACATGCCTTAAAATTGATATTTTCTTTGATCTTTACCTGTCGTCTTGTATGAAATAGGGCTTTAATATTCCAAAACCATATTTTTTGATCAAGTAACTATTGTAACTCACAACAATGGTGCCCTAGAGTGTGTCTGTCCTAAATATACTATGTTTAGACAAGGATATTTGCAGTGAGAGGTGGGTGTGTCTGAGTAACATGCCTTAAAATTGATATTCTTTGATTATCACCTGTCGTTTTGTATTAAATAGGGTTTTAATATTCCAAAGCCATATTTTTTGATAAAATAACTACTGTAACTCACAACACTGGTGCCCTACGGTGTGTCTGTCCTAAATAACCTATGTTTAGACATGGAAATTTGCAGTGAGAGGTTGGTGTGTCTGAGTCACATGTCTTAAAATAGCTATTTTCACCTATAGTCTTGTCTGAAATAGGGCTTTAATATTCAAAAAACATATTTGTTGTTCAAATAACTACTGTACCTCACAACACTGGTGCCCTAGAGTGTGTCTGTCCTAAATATCCTATGTTTAGAGAAGGATATTTGCAGTGAGAGGTGGGTGTGTCTGAGTAACACGCCTTAAAATAGCTATTTTCACCTATAGTCTTGTCTGAAATAGGGCTTTAATATTCAAAAAACATATTTGTCGTTCAAATAACTACTGTACCTCACAACACTGGTGCCCTAGAGTGTGTCTGTCCTAAATATCCTATGTTTAGACAAGGATATTTGCAGTGAGAGGTGGGTGTGTCTGAGTAACACGCCTTAAAATTGAGATTTTCTTTGATTATCACCTGTCGTCTTGTATGAAATAGGGCTTTAATATTCCAAAACCATATTTGTCGTTCAAATAACTACTGGAACCCACAACACTGGTGCCCTAGAGTGTGTCTGTCCTAAATATTCTATGTTTAGAGAAGGATATTTGCAGTGAGAGGTGGGTGTGTCTGAGTAACACGCCTTAAAATAGCTATTTTCACCTATAGTCTTGTCTGAAATAGGGCTTTAATATTCAAAAAACATATTTGTCGTTCAAATAACTACTGGAACTCACAACACTGGTGCCCTAGAGTGTGTCTGTCCTAAATATCCTATGTTTAGACAAGGATATTTGCAGTGAGAGGTGGGTGTGTCTGAGTAACACGCCTTAAAATTGAGATTTTCTTTGATTATCACCTGTCGTCTTGTATGAAATAGGGCTTTAATATTCCAAAACCATATTTGTCGTTCAAATAACTACTGGAACTCACAACACTGGTGCCCTAGAGTGTGTCTGTCCTAAATATCCTATGTTTAGACAAGGATATTTGCGGTGAGAGGTGGGTGTGTCTGAGTAACATGCCTTAAAATTTAGATTTTCTTCGATCTTTACCTGTCGTCTTGTCTGAAATAGGGCCTTAATATTCCAAAACCATATTTTTTGTTCAAATAACTGCTTTACCTCACAGCACTGGTGCCCTGGAGTGTGTATGTCCTAAATAACCTATGTTTAGACAAGGATATTTTCAGTGAGAGGTGGGTGTGTCTGAGTAACAAGCCTTCAAATTGAGATTTTCTTTGATTATCACCTGTCGTCTTGTCTGAAATAGGGCCTTAATATTCCAAAACCATATTTTTGGATCAAATAACTACTGTAACTCACAACACTGGTGCCCTAGAGTGTGTCTGTCCTAAAGATACTATGTTTAGACAAGGATATTTGCAGTGAGAGGTGGGTGTGTCTGAGTAACATGCCTTAAAATTTTGATTTTCTTCGATCTTTACCTGTCGTCTTGTCTGAAATAGGGCCTTAATATTCCAAAACCATATTTTTTGTTCAAATAACTGCTTTACCTCACAACACTGGTGCCCTAGAGTGTGTCTGTCCTAAAGATACTATGTTTAGACAAGGATATTTGCAGTGAGAGGTGGGTGTGTCTGAGTAACATGCCTTAAAATTTAGATTTTCTTAGATTTTCACCTGTCGTCTTGTATGAAATAGGGCTTTAATATTCCAAAACCATATATGTCGTTCAAATAACTACTGGAACTCACAACACTGGTGCCCTAGAGTGTGTCTGTCCTAAATAACCTACGTTTAGACAAGGATATTTGCAGTGAGAGGTGGGTGTGTCTGAGTAACATGCCTTAAAATTGATATTTTCTTCGATTATCACCTGCCGTCTTGTATGAAATAGGGTTTTAATATTCCAAAGCCATATTTTTTTATCAAATAACTACTGTAACTCACAACACTGGTGCCCTAGAGTGTGTCTGTCCTAAATATATTATGTTTAGACAAGGACATTTGCAGTGAGAGGTGGGTGTGTCTGAGTCACATGTCTTAAAATTTAGATTTTCTTAGATTTTCACCTGTCGTCTTGTATGAAATAGGGCTTTAATATTCCAAAACCATATTTGTCGTTCAAATAACTACTGGAACTCACAACACTGGTGCCCTAGAGTGTGTCTGTCCTAAATATACTATGTTGAGACAAGGATATTTGCAGTGAGAGGTGGGTGTGTGAGTAACACGCCTTAAAATTTAGATTTTCTTAGATTTTCACCTGTCGTCTTGTATGAAATAGGGCTTTAATATTCCAAAACCATATTTGTCGTTCAAATAACTACTGGAACTCACAAAACTGGTGCCCTAGAGTGTGTCTGTCCTAAATAACCTATGTTTAGACAAGGATATTTGCAGTGAGAGGTGGGTGTGTCTGAGTAACATGCCTTAAAATTTAGATTTTCTTCGATCTTTACCTGTCGTCTTGTCTGAAATAGGGCCTTAATATTCCAAAACCATATTTTTTGTTCAAATAACTGCTTTACCTCACAGCACTGGTGCCCTGGAGTGTGTATGTCCTAAATAACCTATGTTTAGACAAGGATATTTTCAGTGAGAGGTGGGTGTGTCTGAGTAACAAGCCTTCAAATTGAGATTTTCTTTGATTATCACCTGTCGTCTTGTCTGAAATAGGGCCTTAATATTCCAAAACCATATTTTTGGATCAAATAACTACTGTAACTCACAACACTGGTGCCCTAGAGTGTGTCTGTCCTAAAGATACTATGTTTAGACAAGGATATTTGCAGTGAGAGGTGGGTGTGTCTGAGTAACATGCCTTAAAATTTTGATTTTCTTCGATCTTTACCTGTCGTCTTGTCTGAAATAGGGCCTTAATATTCCAAAACCATATTTTTTGTTCAAATAACTGCTTTACCTCACAACACTGGTGCCCTAGAGTGTGTCTGTCCTAAAGATACTATGTTTAGACAAGGATATTTTCAGTGAGAGGTGGGTGTGTCTGAGTAACATGCCTTAAAATTTAGATTTTCTTCGATCTTTACCTGTCGTCTTGTATGAAATAGGGCTTTAATATTCCAAAACCATATTTTTGGATCAAATAACTATTGTTACTCACAAAACTGGTGCCCTACAGTGTGTCTGTCCTAAATAACCTATGTTTAGACAAGGATATTTGTAGTGAGAGGTGGGAGTGTCTGAGTAACATGCCTTAAAATTGTGATTCTTAGATTTTCACCTCTCGTCTTGTATGAAATAGGGCCTTAATATTCAAAAAACATATTTGTCGTTCAAATAACTACTGTACCTCACAACACTGGTGCCCTACAGTGTGTCTGTCCTAAAGATACTATGTTGAGACAAGGATATTTGCAGTGAGAGGTGGGTGTGTCTGAGTAACACGCCTTAAAATTTAGATTTTCTTAGATTTTCACCTGTCGTCTTGTATGAAATAGGGCTTTAATATTCCAAAACCATATATGTCGTTGAAATAACTACTGGAACTCACAACACTGGTGCCCTAGAGTGTGTCTGTCCTAAATATACTATGTTGAGACAAGGATATTTGCAGTGAGAGGTGGGTGTGTGAGTAACACGCCTTAAAATTTAGATTTTCTTAGATTTTCACCTGTCGTCTTGTCTGAAATAGGGCCTTAATATTCCAAAACCATATTTTTGGATCAAATAACTACTGTAACTCACAACACTGGTGCCCTAGAGTGTGTCTGTCCTAAATAACCTACGTTTAGACAAGGATATTTGCAGTGAGAGGTGGGTGTGTCTGAGTAACATGCCTTAAAATTGATATTTTCTTCGATTATCACCTGCCGTCTTGTATGAAATAGGGTTTTAATATTCCAAAGCCATATTTTTGGATCAAATAACTATTGTTACTCACAAAACTGGTGCCCTACAGTGTGTCTGTCCTAAATAACCTATGTTTAGACAAGGATATTTGTAGTGAGAGGTGGGAGTGTCTGAGTAACATGCCTTAAAATTGTGATTCTTAGATTTTCACCTCTCGTCTTGTATGAAATAGGGCCTTAATATTCAAAAAACATATTTGTCGTTCAAATAACTACTGTACCTCACAACACTGGTGCCCTACAGTGTGTCTGTCCTAAATATACTATGTTGAGACAAGGATATTTGCAGTGAGAGGTGGGTGTGTGAGTAACACGCCTTAAAATTTAGATTTTCTTAGATTTTCACCTGTCGTCTTGTATGAAATAGGGCTTTAATATTCCAAAACCATATTTGTCGTTCAAATAACTACTGGAACTCACAACACTGGTGCCCTAGAGTGTGTCTGTCCTAAATATACTATGTTGAGACAAGGATATTTGCAGTGAGAGGTGGGTGTGTGAGTAACACGCCTTAAAATTTAGATTTTCTTAGATTTTCACCTGTCGTCTTGTATGAAATAGGGCTTTAATATTCCAAAACCATATTTGTCGTTCAAATAACTACTGGAACTCACAAAACTGGTGCCCTAGAGTGTGTCTGTCCTAAATAACCTATGTTTAGACAAGGATATTTGCAGTGAGAGGTGGGTGTGTCTGAGTAACATGCCTTAAAATTTAGATTTTCTTCTATCTTTACCTGTCGTCTTGTCTGAAATAGGGCCTTAATATTCCAAAACCATATTTTTTGTTCAAATAACTGCTTTACCTCACAGCACTGGTGCCCTGGAGTGTGTATGTCCTAAATAACCTATGTTTAGACAAGGATATTTTCAGTGAGAGGTGGGTGTGTCTGAGTAACATGCCTTAAAATTTAGATTTTCTTCGATCTTTACCTGTCGTCTTGTCTGAAATAGGGCCTTAATATTCCAAAACCATATTTTTTGTTCAAATAACTGCTTTACCTCACAACACTGGTGCCCTAGAGTGTGTCTGTCCTAAAGATACTATGTTTAGACAAGGATATTTGCAGTGAGAGGTGGGTGTGTCTGAGTAACATGCCTTAAAATTTAGATTTTCTTCGATCTTTACCTGTCGTCTTGTATGAAATAGGGCTTTAATATTCCAAAACCATATTTTTGTTCAAATAACTACTGTAACTCACAACACTGGTGCCCTAGAGTGTGTCTGTCCTAAAGATACTATGTTTAGACAAGGATATTTGCAGTGAGAGGTGGGTGTGTCTGAGTAACATGCCTTAAAATTTTGATTTTCTTCGATCTTTACCTGTCGTCTTGTCTGAAATAGGGCCTTAATATTCCAAAACCATATTTTTTGTTCAAATAACTGCTTTACCTCACAACACTGGTGCCCTAGAGTGTGTCTGTCCTAAAGATACTATGTTTAGACAAGGATATTTGCAGTGAGAGGTGGGTGTGTCTGAGTAACATGCCTTAAAATTTAGATTTTCTTCGATCTTTACCTGTCGTCTTGTATGAAATAGGGCTTTAATATTCCAAAACCATATTTTTGGATCAAATAACTGCTGTTACTCACAAAACTGCTGCCCTACAGTGTGTCTGTCCTAAATAACCTATGTTTAGACAAGGATATTTGTAGTGAGAGGTGGGTGTGTCTGAGTAACATGCCTTAAAATTGTGATTCTTAGATTTTCACCTCTCGTCTTGTATGAAATAGGGCCTTAATATTCAAAAAACATATTTGTCGTTCAAATAACTACTGTACCTCACAACACTGGTGCCCTACAGTGTGTCTGTCCTAAAGATACTATGTTGAGACAAGGATATTTGCAGTGAGAGGTGGGTGTGTCTGAGTAACACGCCTTAAAATTTAGATTTTCTTAGATTTTCACCTGTCGTCTTGTATGAAATAGGGCTTTAATATTCCAAAACCATATATGTCGTTCAAATAACTACTGGAACTCACAACACTGGTGCCCTAGAGTGTGTCTGTCCTAAATATACTATGTTGAGACAAGGATATTTGCAGTGAGAGGTGGGTGTGTGAGTAACACGCCTTAAAATTGAGATTTTCTTAGATTTTCACCTGTCGTCTTGTCTGAAATAGGGCCTTAATATTCCAAAACCATATTTTTGGATCAAATAACTACTGTAACTCACAACACTGGTGCCCTAGAGTGTGTCTGTCCTAAATAACCTACGTTTAGACAAGGATATTTGCAGTGAGAGGTGGGTGTGTCTGAGTAACATGCCTTAAAATTGATATTTTCTTCGATTATCACCTGCCGTCTTGTATGAAATAGGGTTTTAATATTCCAAAGCCATATTTTTTTATCAAATAACTACTGTAACTCACAACACTGGTGCCCTAGAGTGTGTCTGTCCTAAATATATTATGTTTAGACAAGGACATTTGCAGTGAGAGGTGGGTGTGTCTGAGTCACATGTCTTAAAATTTAGATTTTCTTAGATTTTCACCTGTCGTCTTGTATGAAATAGGGCTTTAATATTCCAAAACCATATATGTCGTTCAAATAACTACTGGAACTCACAACACTGGTGCCCTAGAGTGTGTCTGTCCTAAATATACTATGTTGAGACAAGGATATTTGCAGTGAGAGGTGGGTGTGTGAGTAACACGCCTTAAAATTGAGATTTTCTTAGATTTTCACCTGTCGTCTTGTCTGAAATAGGGCCTTAATATTCCAAAACCATATTTTTGGATCAAATAACTACTGTAACTCACAACACTGGTGCCCTACAGTGTGTCTGTCCTAAATAACCTACGTTTAGACAAGGATATTTGCAGTGAGAGGTGGGTGTGTCTGAGTAACATGCCTTAAAATTGATATTTTCTTCGATTATCACCTGCCGTCTTGTATGAAATAGGGTTTTAATATTCCAAAGCCATATTTTTTTATCAAATAACTACTGTAACTCACAACACTGGTGCCCTAGAGTGTGTCTGTCCTAAATATATTATGTTTAGACAAGGACATTTGCAGTGAGAGGTGGGTGTGTCTGAGTCACATGTCTTAAAATTTAGATTTTCTTAGATTTTCACCTTTCGTCTTGTATGAAATAGGGCTTTAATATTCCAAAACCATATTTGTCATTCAAATAACTACTGGAACTCACAAAACTGGTGCCCTAGAGTGTGTCTGTCCTAAATAACCTATGTTTAGACAAGGATATTTTCAGTGAGAGGTGGGTGTGTCTGAGTAACACGCCTTAAAATTGAGATTCTTAGATTTTCACCTATCGTCTTGTATGAAATAGGGTCTAAATAGTCCAAAACCATATTTTTTGTTCAAATAACTGCTTTACCTCACAACACTGGTGTCCTAGAGTGTGTCTGTCCTAAATATACTATGTTTTGACAAGGATATTTGCAGTGAGAGGTGGGTGTGTCTGAGTAACATGTCTTAAAATCGCTATTTTCACCTTTCGTCTTCTATGAAATAGGGCCTTAATATTCCAAAACCATATTTTTTGTTCAAATAACTACTGTAACTCACAACACTGGTGCCCTACCGTGTGTCTGTCCTAAATATACTATATTTAGAGAAGGATATTTGCAGTGAGAGGTGGGTGTGTCTGAGTAACACGCCTTAAAATTGAGATTTTCTTTGATTATCACCTGTCGTCTGATATGTTCCCTTTGTGCTTATTGTGCTATATTGCAAACAATTACAAAACAGTTAGCCACAGATTTACAACTATAATTGTGTGCTTCAGTGGACCTCATCTGTTTGATACAAGGAGGAATCATTTTGAATACCAAGGCTCTGCATCGCTGCATTACAAAAAATGTCAGCATTTTCCCCCCCATTGATATCAATGGGGCGACCTATGACCCCTGTCCTAAATGTTGGTTGGGTTTGACTTACAGAGGTGACCTTGCTATATGTTATCATTAGCCAGACTCTGATGGTGTGTGTTAAATGGCATGACTGTACCTTGATCGTAAGCTGAAAAAATATTCCAAACCATCATACTGTACAATGCTCAGTACTAAGTATTATGTAGCAAATGTGACCTATTTTTGAAAAGGTAGACAATATTCCCTATCGGTAGCGAATATGCCCTATTGGTAGCGATTATGCCCTATTGGTAGCCAATATGCCCTATCGGTAGCGAATATGCCCTATCGGTAGCGAATATGCCTCGTCAATGTCAGGGGCGTGTCTAGAACATTTTGAATGGGGGGGCCAGGCTGGGGCACAGACCCAGAGGAGGGGGGCCAGCCATCAAGGCTTACCTCTTTTTTTTTTTTGCCGCGTACAGCAGACACACGTGTATTTATCCGACCAAACCTTAGCCCTAGCCATAACCCTAGCCTAACCTTTTTTTTTATACCTGCCCCTGATTCTAGGTAATCATATACAGTGCTTTCGTATGAACACTCTTTCAAATTTTGCTGTTTGACAGCTCAAATTAAGATATGTTTCAATGGGCTTTTTGTTACTCATCTACACAAAGTGCTCTATAATGTCAAAGTGGAGTAAAATGTTTTGATTATTTCACTATTGGATACGCCAGAGCTTATTTTTAAGCCTTTACAGCAAAGGGTGTATTTTTTTCTCTACTTTGACATTATAGAGCACTTCATGTGAATGAGTAACAAAAAAAGTCACTTGAAATGTTAATTTGAGCTTTCAACATAGCACAATTTGAAAAAAATCCAATGGGTTTGGATACTTTCCAAAGGCACTGTACATATATTAAATGTTGCATTATACATTTCCAAACTGTATGGTTGAATATCCCCTCAAGATTGTAGCACTTGTTCAGATTTCCATTTTATTCTTCTGCTTCAATATTATTCTACTGTTCTATCATAACCAATATACTGAAAGATAATGCCTTTTATTTACCATTTATTGTGTAGTGTCCCCTTACTGTGTACAGTTTTGCAGGTAGTTAAATAGTCATGCAAATCTTCAATACCCATTTAGTATAGAGAAAAGTAAGATTATAAATAAATGTGTTTGTACCCAAACAATAAAGTCTAAATAAATCTGTACACCATTATAGCTAACTGCCTGTAGCTACACTACATAAATGGCCATTAGGTGGCGACAACCAGTAATATTAAGAGCACCCCTAAAATAATATAGCATGAGAATAAATGGATACAGTCCAGGTCAGAATTAACATTAACAGTTAAATTGTTTATTCAGAATATTAAAGATAAACATATATAAATAACTATTTTACATATTAACAGTATGAAAATGGATAAAAGGCCATAAAAGCAAAGTAAATAGAAAAGTGCTATATACAATATTCCAATATTCACAGTGGTTTGTACAGTACACAGTACAATGAGGTTTTGAACCTAAAAATATATAAAATAAAATGAATACAAAAAAACAAAACAACCATTTAGCTCTTGACTGGTCACTTCTGTGACTGGTGGGCAACAAAGGTATTTGTGTGGGGGGGATTGGCTCCATATATATGAAGATATTTTTTGAATTTTTATAAACTTTAGCCATAAAGGCCGTGACACATCGGGGACGTAACGAATAAGCGAGGCGAAAATGCGAAAAATTCGTCGGCGAATATTTCGCGTAAAAACCTGACACACCTGCAACAATGCGAAAAAACAAAAAGCTCGCGTTCTTATTCGCATTTGAAAATCCGTGCGAATAAAAATGGATTACTCTTCGTCGAGCGATGACGACCTGGTTATCCGTTCGGTCCATCACGGAACGAAAGTGTATTTTTTTTTTCCTCTACCAGAACGTTAAAAACAGAGCATGCTTAAATTACATTGGCAAAATATTGAACCGGGCTTATTATGTGTCCGTTTTTACTTATGCAAAGTTTGTTTTGTCTACAACATGCTCTCCTTCTCTTCCCTCCTTTTACGGACATACGTGTTCCACTGCCTCTTGATCTCTTCCAATAATATAAAGGGTTAACCACAACATAACAATACATTACGTCATTTCAGCAAACATCTTTAAAATAAACTTGTAGTAGTCTATACAGTGTAGCAACTCATGAAGTCTGAAGAGTTCTCTCCAAAACGATCGCTTTCCTCGTTATTTATATAACTTGGTTATCAGTAATCAGGTAATCCACACAGGAGTCGGAATAAGATTTTTGGGGAACTTTATTTGCCACACATACAGACAACAGTGTGACAGCAAAAAAAATTAATATAGGCTACTCTAACCTGCCCTTCTCCTCCCCCTTTCTCTCCCTCCACCACAGTGGCTGCCCCTGGCCAGACCCGGTAGCTAGCATACGTGTCGTCTTTCTCCTTCGGTTAGCCTATAGCCCACAATATCCACGAAACAATATCACATATAGCGGTTCGCTAGCTTTCATCCTTTATTTTCACCAAGGCAAACAACCCAGCCGGTGACAGCGTAGCCTACATGAACTCGCCTAAGGTAAAAAAAAAAAATAGGCCTACGTATCGTGTAGCTATGTTTGTGTGTAATTGCCACTGGCTTGTTATCTTCTTTACATGAACTGCTATCAATGTTAACGTTAGATCAAATGGTTAGCTAACGTTAGCTGGCTAAAATAGCTGGAGACGACTTTTAAGCCAATACTAATAACCTGTGGGAGCTGATCAGATAGCAAGTTGTGCGTATTGCAACCATTTAGCTATAAACCCACCATCTTCATAGCCTATTTTCTCGGCTATGGTTTTCCACAAATTGTCCTTCAAATCGTTGTCTTTGTAACTATTAAGGCCGTGACACACTGGGCGCGATTTACTCGCACGAATAAATCGTACTTTGAAAAATAAACTTTGCAACTTTGGTTCCGCCTCATTTTATGTCCATTCCCATTGGGCTACAGAGGCTTCTTTCATCGATACTGACAAGACAATGGCCTATCATATTCCGGTTCTGGTAGGGGGGGCACCAGGGGTGGCCAATCAGATTCCAGTGGGGGCCAGTGCCACCCCTGGCCCCCTACTGGCCCCGCCCCTGGTCAATGTAGCGAATGTGCCCTATCGGTAGCAAATATGCCCTATTGGTAGCGAATGTGCCCTATTTTGGTAGCGAATGTGCCACATTCACCTAACTCTCTCTCTCTCTCTCTCTCTCTCTCTCTCTCTCTCTCTCCCTCTCTCCCTCTCTCCCTCATTCTCTCTCTCTCTCCCTCAGTCTCCCTCACTCTCCCTCACTCTTCCTCACTCTCCCTCACTCTCCCTCACTCTCTCCCTCTCTCTCTCTCTCTCTCTCCCTCATTCTCTCTCTCTCTCCCTCACTCTCCCTCACTCTCCCTCTCTCTCCCTCACTCTCCCTCACTCTCCCTCACTCTCCCTCACTCTCCCTCACTCTCTCCCCCTCTCTCTCTCTCCCTCATTCTCTCTCTCTCTCCCTCGAGTGAGGAAGAGTGAGGGAGAGTGAGGGAGAGAGAGGGAGAGTGAGGGAGAGTGAGGGAGAGTGACCAGTCAAGAGCTAAATGGTTGTTTTGTTTTTTTGTATTCATTTTATTTTATATATTTTTAGGTTCAAAACCTCATTGTACTGTGTACTGTACAAACCACTGTGAATATTGGAATATTGTATATAGCACTTTTCTATTTACTTTGCTTTTATGGCCTTTTATCCATTTTCATACTGTTAATATGTAAAATAGTTATTTATATATGTTTATCTTTAATATTCTGAATAAACAATTTAACTGTTAATGTTAATTCTGACCTGGACTGTATCCATTTATTCTCATGCTATATTATTTTAGGGGTGCTCTTAATATTACTGGTTGTCGCCACCTAATGGCCATTTATGTAGTGTAGCTACAGGCAGTTAGCTATAATGGTGTACAGATTTATTTAGACTTTATTGTTTGGGTACAAACACATTTATTTATAATCTTACTTTTCTCTATACTAAATGGGTATTGAAGATTTGCATGACTATTTAACTACCTGCAAAACTGTACACAGTAAGGGGACACTACACAATAAATGGTA
>CM040395.1:150370864-150386153 GCA_022702515.1 Ilyophis sp. 1 JC-2022
CACACCAGGACTATAATCTCAGTACAGTCTAACACACACCAGGACTATAATATCAGTACAGTCTAACACACACCAGGACTATAATCTCAGTACAGTGCAACACACACCAGGACTATAATCTCAGTACAGTGCAACACACACCGGGACTATAATCTCAGTACAGTGCAACACACACCAGGACTATAATCTCAGTTACCCAGGACTATTGTTACTGTAACCATACACCTGTATGTCCAATCTCTCTGAGTCAGCATTTATATTAAATTATCTCAAACGAAATGGGCACTGCTGAGAGCTGTACACCTCGGACCCTCGTGTGCCGCAGCATGTAGCAGTTAGCAGGTCACGCGTGTGGAACAGACAGACACGCTCACACCTGTAAATACCGCTTTTATATCGAGGTCCGAACAGACATCTCTGCAGACACTGCACATTTAGGATATTACGCTCGCACCCCAAATTCCAAAGGCACACCCACACCGTCGTTTTCCTAACCCTAACCCACGCCGTCGTTTTCCAAACACTAACCCAAACCCACGCTGTCGTTTCCGTTGAATGGCGAACGTGGGTGTTTTGCTTGCGAAGTACAGTGCGTGAAATGTGTGCATTTACGCGAATATGGGTCTGTCTGCAGCCAGTGTAAGCGTGTGGGGAGGTGTTGTTTGGGAGGTGTCTGAACAGTGTCACTGATGGATCGATAAAAGCCCCCCTCCTCCCCGTACCTTCACCTCTGACAGCCACAGATGAGGTCTCACACAGGTGTGATAATTCGGTTTCTGTGGAAACGGGTTTGTTAATTTGCCTCTTCTTCTCGCCCTCTCGTACAAAAAACAAATTTTCTTGCGGCCTCATTTGCTTTATGATGTTTGTGACTATTATTCCTAACTTTGGGAAGATGTAATTGCTTTGGGTGATTGCTCCCCTAAGTTGTCTTGTAAAAGATTGCTTAATAAGGTACAGGTTTATCTCCAACAAGAGTAAAGGCTTTGTTTTTATACTATACTCCATTATGGAATGTTTAGAATGATATTTCTCCAATGTGGATGTAGCTCTTATGACATTTTTTTCTTTGTAAAAGAATTCACTGTGTGAAAATTGGTTTGCATTTTTGTAAAATACACTTTTCTTATTGCGTATTGTTTCCTTGAGACAAGAGGGGAGTAACTAACTGGAGTTTGAAGGAAAGTTTAAAAGAAAGAAATAAAAAACCTGTGAAATTTAAAGTTTCTGTAAAGCAGTAATTTTTGACTGGTGGGGAATGTGATTAAAATGATCTAATTACAATATCTGAACCTGTGTCTTATTTTAAACTCCTCATGACGTCTCTCTACTGCCCCCTTTGGGACAGAAATATCAATAACCATTTAACGAGAATAATATCTGATGATAAGACTCTTGAGCAGGGCTGCCCAACCCTGTTTTCAGAGATCTACCGTCCTGTAGGTTTCTATTTAAATGCTAATTGGCACACCTGATGAGTAGACTGAGATCTGTAGCTGTTGAGTGAGGTGTGCTTTGTTAGGGTTGGAGTGAAACCCTACAGGATGGTAGATCTCTAGCTGTTGAATGAGGTGTGCTTTGTTAGGGTTGGAGTGAAACCATACAGGATGGTAGATCTCTAGTTGTTGAATGAGGTGTGCTTTGTTAGGGTTGGAGTGAAACCCTACAGGATGGTAGATCTCTAGCTGTTGAATGAGGTGTGCTTTGTTAGGGTTGGAGTGAAACCCTACAGGATGGTAGATCTCTAGCTGTTGAATGAGGTGTGCTTTGTTAGGGTTGGAGTGAAACCCTACAGGATGGTAGATCTCTAGCTGTTGAATGAGGTGTGCTTTGTTAGGGTTGGAGTGAAACCCTACAGGATGGTAGATCTCTAGCTGTTGAATGAGGTGTGCTTTGTTAGGGTTAGAGTGAAACCCTACAGGATGGTAGATCTCTAGCTGTTGAATGAGGTGTGCTTTGTTAGGGTTGGAGTGAAACCCTACAGGATGGTAGATCTCTAGCTGTTGAATGAGGTGTGCTTTGTTAGGGTTGGAGTGAAACCCTACAGGATGGTAGATCTCTAGCTGTTGAATGAGGTGTGCTTTGTTAGGGTTAAAGTGAAACCCTACAGGATGGTAGATCTCTAGCTGTTGAATGAGGTGTGCTTTGTTAGGGTTGGAGTGAAACCCTACAGGATGGTAGATCTCTAGCTGTTGAATGAGGTGTGCTTTGTTAGGGTTGGAGTGAACCCCTACAGGATGGTAGATCTCTAGCTATTGAATGAGGTGTGCTTTGTTAGGGTTGGAGTGAAAACGTAGTGGATGGATGTCAGTAACCAATATCATTGATCAGTTACATTTATTTTTTCTAAAAGAAGAAATTATGGAGTTTAGGTAATAAAAGTGGAGCGATTGCCCTTTTTTCAGCAGTTGTGGCTGGGTTACTGATGTGAATGATTCCCGCGCACATCCCTCCTGTTACGAGCATGGATGGCAGGGATTACACGCTATATACAGTGCATACGGAAAGTTTTCAGGTTTTCCACATTTTATGTTTCAGACTCATCTTAAATGGATTCAATTAATTTATTTCTTCATCAATCTACACTCAATAGCCCATAATGACAAAGTATGACAAAGTGAAAACATGTTTTTAGAAATGTTTGCAAATTTATTAAAAATCAAAAACTGAAATTTCTCATTTACATAAGTATTCATACCTTTTGCTTTACCGTATTTTTAAAGTATCATATTTCATATTTGGTCATATATTCTTTGCATGCTGTTACTTCCTGACGTCTGTGACCAATCAACATCAAAAGACTCGATATCTTATTTTCAGGTACAGTTACAAGTGATACTATAAGCTCTCTGCATTTGAATGGATCTCTATGGGAATTGCGGGGTGAGTGGATTTAGCTGTAAATTACTCTGGAACAGTATGGAACACATGGTTGGCTAAATGGCTGTTAAGTCATCAAGGGTCTGACATATAAACCTTAAACCATCACTCTGCTGCCAGAAATACAGTAGATATGGATGGATAACTTGAAGGGTTTCTTCTGACTTATTTTTCCATAGAGTTCAATAGGAAAGTTTGTCAGGAGAAACAACCCCTAAAGTGATCCATCCATATCTACTGCATATCTGGCAGCAGTGATGGTTTGAGGCTCGTTTGATACCTCAGACCCTTGCTGACTTACAGCCATTTTACTGTTCCAGCATAATTTACAGCTGAATCTAGTCCCATCCCCCAATTCCCATAGAGATTCATTGAAATGCGGTGACATTATAGTATTGCTTGTAAGAGTACCAGAACATAAGATATCAAGAGTCTTTTGATGTCCATTTAACAAGCAACTCCCCACCAAGTTTTTATCAATTCATACTTTTCGCAACCAAAACTAGTAATTTTCATTAATTAATTAGCAATTAATTGTTAAACTGCTGACAGTAGTCATGTTTTTAATACCTAAAAGCTAAATAATGGGGGAAAGTTGCTGAAATTAGCAGGCAATTAATCACAAAAAGCATCGTGAAATGAACAGAATTTTATGCCCTATTCACACTGGACGAGTATTACCTTGGGACCCCATGTGATTTAGGAATCCCCCCCGGCTGTGTTTCGGATGGGATAAATGATGTCTGTATTTCACTCGAATGTAGCCTACTGATCAAATCCCAAGGATTTTTACCAGATATGATTGAAACATAACATTACTTCCAAATTGTCAGTTTGCAATGTTATTATCTGCACATTTGTTAGGGAGGGTATGCAGATTGGTTCATTGAAAGTCGATACAGGGTTTGATACAATACACTTTCAATTCAGTTAATTCCGATGCCGTCTTTCGGATGAGACATTAAACTGAGGTCCTGACACATATCGCAAAGAGTGGGGGTTTCCCTTGTGTCCTGGCTAAACTCCCAACCTGGCTTTTTCAACCTGCCACCTAATCATCCCCCAGTTTAATTGGCTAAAAATTGTTCTCTCCACCTCAGCTGTTGTGTGGTGAGCATTCTGGTGCAAAATGGCTGCCGTTGCATCACCCAGGTGGTGCTACACATTGGTGGTGGTTAAGGCGAGTTTCCCCTCATCATTGTAAAGCGCATAAATGCGTAAATTCTTTGATATAACCCGGTGATGTCATTATTTCGTAAATACTGGTATTGTAAGTACGCTGGGTAAATACTGGTATTGTAAGTACGCTGGGTAAATACTGGTATTGTAAGTACGCTGGTTTGTGTTTAATCAGTTGAGGTAAATAAATGCACCAGTAGAAGAATCACTCCAGAGTGCTGCTCTTTTCCTGACCCGTCACCAGTGTGTCTCCCAGGTGTGTGATGAGGTAAGTCTCTCTCTCCAGTGCAGTGTGTCTCCCAGGTGTGTGATGAGGTAAGTCTCTCTCTCCAGTGCAGTGTGTCTCCCAGGTGTGTGAGGAGGTAAGTCTCTCTCTCCAGTGCAGTGTGTCTCCCAGGTGTGTGAGGAGGTAAGTCTCTCTCTCCAGTGCAGTGTGTCTCCCAGGTGTGTGATGAGGTAAGTCTCTCTCTCCAGTGCAGTGTGTCTCCCAGGTGTGTGATGAGGTAAGTCTCTCTCTCCAGTGCAGTGTGTCTCCCAGGTGTGTGAGGAGGTAAGTCTCTCTCTCCAGTGCAGTGTGTCTCCCAGGTGTGTGAGGAGGTAAGTCTCTTTCTCCAGTGCAGTGTGTCTCCCAGGTGTGTGAGGAGGTAAGTCTCTCTCTCCAGTGCAGTGTGTCTCCCAGGTGTGTGATGAGGTAAGTCTCTCTCTCCAGTGCAGTGTGTCTCCCAGGTGTGTGAGGAGGTAAGTCTCTCTCTCCAGTGCAGTGTGTCTCCCAGGTGTGTGAGGAGGTAAGTCTCTCTCTCCAGTGCAGTGTGTCTCCCAGGTGTGTGATGAGGTAAGTCTCTCTCTCCAGTGCAGTGTGTCTCCCAGGTGTGTGATGAGGTAAGTCTCTCTCTCCAGTGCAGTGTGTCTCCCAGGTGTGTGAGGAGGTAAGTCTCTCTCTCCAGTGCAGTGTGTCTCCCAGGTGTGTGATGAGGTAAGTCTCTCTCTCCAGTGCAGTGTGTCTCCCAGGTGTGTGATGAGGTAAGTCTCTCTCTCCAGTGCAGTGTGTCTCCCGGGTGTGTGATGAGGTAAGTCTCTCTCTCCAGTGCAGTGTGTCTCCCAGGTGTGTGATGAGGTAAGTCTCTCTCTCCAGTGCAGTGTGTCTCCCAGGTGTGTGAGGAGGTAAGTCTCTCTCTCCAGTGCAGTGTGTCTCCCAGGTGTGTGAGGAGGTAAGTCTCTCTCTCCAGTGCAGTGTGTCTCCCAGGTGTGTGATGAGGTAAGTCTCTCTCTCCAGTGCAGTGTGTCTCCCAGGTGTGTGAGGAGGTAAGTCTCTCTCTCCAGTGCAGTGTGTCTCCCAGGTGTGTGAGGAGGTAAGTCTCTCTCTCCAGTGCAGTGTGTCTCCCAGGTGTGTGAGGAGGTAAGTCTCTCTCTCCAGTGCAGTGTGTCTCCCAGGTGTGTGAGGAGGTAAGTCTCTCTCTCCAGTGCAGTGTGTCTCCCAGGTGTGTGATGAGGTAAGTCTCTCTCTCCAGTGCAGTGTGTCTCCCAGGTGTGTGATGAGGTAAGTCTCTCTCTCCAGTGCAGTGTGTCTCCCAGGTGTGTGAGGAGGTAAGTCTCTCTCTCCAGTGCAGTGTGTCTCCCAGGTGTGTGAGGAGGTAAGTCTCTCTCTCCAGTGCAGTGTGTCTCCCAGGTGTGTGAGGAGGTAAGTCTCTCTCTCTCCAGTGCAGTGTGTCTCCCAGGTGTGTGAGGAGGTAAGTCTCTCTCTCCAGTGCAGTGTGTCTCCCAGGTGTGTGAGGAGGTAAGTCTCTCTCTCCAGTGCAGTGTGTCTCCCAGGTGTGTGATGAGGTAAGTCTCTCTCTCCAGTGCAGTGTGTCTCCCAGGTGTGTGAGGAGGTAAGTCTCTCTCTCCAGTGCAGTGTGTCTCCCAGGTGTGTGAGGAGGTAAGTCTCTCTCTCCAGTAAACGCAGTGTGTCTCCCCCCCAGGTGTGAGAGGAGGTCTTCTCTCTCTCCAGTAAACGAGTTTTTTTTAACTGGTTTTGAAATTGAGTGAAATTAAGTTTTATAAAGGATTATGTTGTGTTCAAGGTAATTCCTTTAGTTATGTCCTTTTTAGTTCACCATACGGGGTTTTTAAAAATGATTTCAGTGAATGAGAATGTGTGCGATTGGCCCAGACCGTTTTTGTGTGCATTGAAGGATCATTTTAGATATTTTCGAGTTTCTGATGAACTACTGTAAAAAAAAAGCCGCTGGCGACATCGCCTGATTCGGAGGAGAGAGTGTGCTTGTTTACGCTCTCCTGCAATTGACTGCGCGTTCATGCTGTTTTGTCTTAAAATGAAGGAATTCTTTGTATCCCATATCCATGTTCTCTTAGCCCACAAGAGGGCGCTAAAAGCCTGAGATTAATTCTGAGGTCTGGTCTGTGGAGTGAGCGAATATCTGAGTTTAACTAATTTAAATCTAATCTTGGGTCTGCACTGCGGCGGTTTGAGTCTGTAGTGTTCAAAGTTTGCCTTCAATTATGTCAAAAATAATAATAATAAATTGAAAATAAATAAAATATTCTCTCACATTCTCTTAGGAGATGCCTCATTTAAAGTCTCACATATTGTGCTTAGTTTTTTACAATCACTCTGGCACTCATCTCACAAGTTTGTGCTCAATTTTCAAAACCTTAGACACAACTCAAAATGGTCACCACTCGTAACCCAGGCTGTTCTATGTTCAAAACCTTGCATTGTGCATTCATATCTTTGAAGTAGTCTTGCACTTCAGAATCATTGGTTCAAATAACTAATTTATCATGAAACACTAGACATTAGTTTAGATCACCCAGACACAAGAAACTGACACCTTCGCCATTTAGTTGTTTTTACAATCCTTTATATTGCAGTAAAAAATACTTCTTACCTGTTTCAATATGGTTCTAAATAAAGGAAATAGTAGAGACAGTAGAATCATTGAACAAAATCATAATTTATTTTTTAAAATACAATTACAACATACATGTAGATCTGTTTGAATCATAACAACAAATAATACCGTAATTATAGCTACAAAGTGAAAACAATTTCTCGACTGCAGTGAAAAACTAAAAATAAGGACATTCATGGGTTAGTTATTTCCTTCAAGCCTATCTTGTGGATTCGGCCGTAAGGTTTCATCCACATCAGTGGATATTTTCACTTGCCAGACATTGGAGGAAAAACCTTCTGGATGGCGAATCCAGCCCTGACATTGGTCTGCTGTGATCGTTGCATTATTCATGGCCTGGAGGAGGGTGGCAAGCTTGTGAGGGTGATGATCATACACCTTCCACCTTCATGCTGAGAAGAATTCCTCAATTGGGTTGAGAAAAGGAGAGTTCGGGGGCAAGTACAGGGTGATAAACTGTGGATGGGCCTGAAACCATGTCTGCACCATTTCAGCATGGTGGAACCTAACATTGTCCCACACAATCACACAAGTCAGTCCATAAGCTTGACAGACCTGCTGTCGCTCATCAAGGAAATGAACAAGACCTGCATTATAGGATCCATAAGAGGTCTGCATCCCACCACACCATCCTCAGATAGAGCCGCACACACAGTGATGTTGACCCCACGCTGTCCAGGTACCAGATAGAGCCGCACACACAGTGATGTTGCCCCCACGCTGTCCAGGTACCAGATAGAGCCGCACACACAGTGATGTTGCCCCCACGCTGTCCAGGTCCAGATAGAGCCGCACACACAGTGATGTTGCCCCCACGCTGTCCAGGTCCAGGACGGTTGCCCGCTGGCCAATGAAGTTCTGACCTCTGGGCCTTGTTTTGGCCAGGTTGAAGCCTATCTCGTCCAAAAAGAGAAATCTGTGATGGTTCTCATCAGCATCCAGCTCCATCACACTCATCAGCATCCAGCTCCATCACTCTCATCAGCATCCAGCTCCATCACTCTCATCAGCATCCAGCTCCATCACACTCATCAGCATCCAGCTCCATCACTCTCATCAGCATCCAGCTCCATCACTCTCATCAACATCCAGCTCCATCACACTCATCAGCATCCAGCTCCATCACTCTCATCAGCATCCAGCTCCATCACTCTCATCAGCATCCAGCTCCATCACTCTCATCAGCATCCAGCTCCATCACTCTCATCAGCATCCAGCTCCATCACTCTCATCAGCATCCAGCTCCATCACACTCTAAAAATAAATTGAAATAAAATTACCCTACAGAATAATGTTGATCAAACTTGAATCTTTGACAACAGGAATCCTGAAACGGAACATACTCAGTCTGCAGTTGCTTTACTCTGCTTTTCTTTCAAAAGGCACAAAGTATATCTTTCAGGTTTATGTGTATTGTATTGATGCAATTTAAAAAGGTCTTTTGAGTTTTGAAAAATGGGCATTGTGATTATCTGTTTTGTGTCTATAATTTTGAAAAATGACCTCAAGGTTCTGAAATTAGAGCCAAAGTGATTGTAAAAGACTGTAAATTCAGCCAGGGTTGCTTGATGCGTTGCTAATTAAAATGAAAAAATTAAGAATTTCAGGAAAGATATTTAATCGGATTAAGATTTATTTTTTGGTTGGTCATTCCAAGTGCAAGTGACAATAAATGATTCATTTAGCTTTTTGGTGGGTAATGGAACCCCAAAGGGGCTTTATGGAGTGATGATGATGGGGCTTTATGGAAGAGAGGAAGGAATGTCAATCATTTTGTAAAAAAATTACAAGAGGCTATTAATAAAGTTGTGCAATGGTCCTCGGAGTGGGAATTTTTAAGTATTCCAAACATTGCTTTCTTTTTACACAAAAACATTGGGGGGAAAATTAAAGTGAAATTGTATGGAAGAGATTAGGAGAGGGTGAAAGTTGTTAGATGTTTAGGTATGTGTTGGATACTGGGCTCACGTGGAGTCCTCATATTCATAAAGTTGTAACAAAGTGTAAAAAGGTTGTAAATGTAATGACATGTTCGGTTGGTAAGGGCTGGGGCACCATATGGGTGAAGCTGATAAAACCTCACTTACAAAGTTAGATATGATTCAAGCTCAAACATGTGGTGGGGCAATTAAAGGTAGTCTACATCAGTGCCAGCCTTGCAGGGTGAGTTAAAGGTAGTCTACATCAGTGCCAGCCTTGCAGGATGAGTTAAAGGTAGTCTACATCAGTGCCAGCCTTGCAGGATGAGTTAAAGGTAGTCTACATCAGTGCCAGCCTTGAGGGTTGAGTTAAAGGTAGTCTACATCAGTGCCAGCCTTGCAGGTTGAGTTAAAGGTAGTCTACATCAGTGCCAGCCTTGCAGGTTGAGTTAAAGGTAGTCTACATAAGTGCCAGCCTTGCAGGTTGAGATGGGAGAAATGTCATTAACACTTAGAAGGCAGCAGCAAGTGATTATGTATTGGACCAATTTACAAGGTCATCAAAGAAAATAGCCTACAAAAATGGACATTGAACCATGTTGGGGAAATTAAGTCCAAAAGTGTTGAAGGCAATACAGCCCAACTGTGGTTCTTCCGGCTATATGTCCTTCGGGCCTTGGTTGTTGCCAGAACCAATGGTTTGAGCTGCATAAGCAAAAAAGAGAAGAACAGGAAGGGATGGGAATTATGAAAATGTAGCTAATAAACACATTAGCAAGAGGTTTTATGGAGTTTTGCAAATATATACAGAATTGATTTAAAAATTCTAATTCAGGGAGAGTTTCGGCTGCTTTTTTCATCCCGGAAATGAAGGAAGAGAAAGATTATCGAATGACTATCGAATTAACACACACTGCTCATACCATACTACCCATCATTAATCACTGCAACACACAACACCAACAAACACTGCTCATACCATACTACCCATCATTAATCACTACAACACACAACACCAACAAACACTGCTCATACCATACTACCCATCATTAATCACTGCAACACACACCACCAACAAACACTGCTAATACCATACTACCCATCATTAATCACTGCAACACACACCAACACACACTGCTCATACCATACTACCCATCATTAATCACTGTAACACACACCACCAACACACACTGCTCATACCATACTACCCATCATTAATCACTGCAACACACACCACCAACACACACTGCTCATACCATACTACCCATCATTAATCACTGTAACACACACCACCAACACACACTGCTCATACCATACTACCCATCATTAATCACTGTAACACACACCACCAACACACACTGCTCATACCATACTACCCATCATTAATCACTGCAACACACACCACCAACACACACTGCTCATACCATACTACCCATCATTAATCACTGTAACACACACCAACACACACTGCTCATACCATACTACCCATCATTAATCACTGCAACACACACCACCAACACACACTGCTCATACCATACTACCCATCATTAATCACTGCAACACACACCACCAACACACACTGCTCACACCATACTACCCATCATTAATCACTACAACACACAACACCAACACACACTGCTCATACCATACTACCCATCATTAATCACTACAACACACAACACCAACACACACTGCTCATACCATACTACTGTAGAATCCGCAATTACTAAACCAATGAGGGAATAGCTCGGAGCGAAAGTTTAAACGTGATGTATTCCATTCTTGCTGTGGGAAAAGGTAAAAGTTATTTAGAAATATTATTATTTTATTTACTCGTTTATCTGACTCCATTTATAATTATAATTTAGAATTTTGGTTAAACATGCGTGTAGCTCGGAGTGGTTACACTCAACTTGCCCTTAGGTACCATCATTACTTCAATATATATTTGCCGGAATAAACATTATTGCTGAAGCTCAGTTCGGTGGCGAACGCAGAGGTTGGGGGTCTAGTCAACACAATACATGATATTCATTTATCATAGATAGTTGCGAGCCCCAGTCTGAGTACATTTAAAGGGCTCCTTAAGGCAAATTTGACAAGAACCGGCGTAAATGCCCATGGGTTCCTATATCAAATCACCAGAACCATACACCACTCTGGGTGTATTTAAAGGGCTCCTTAAGGCAAATTTGACAAGAACCGGCGTAAATGCCCATGGGTTCTCTTCACATCAAATCACCAGAACCGATACACCAACCCGACCTTTACAATTGGACCGTCACTTGACTGCCTATACCCAACTTTAGTCCGCTACGTCTGTACCAGGCCGCTGATCAGTCGGTCCTGGGTCAGAATTGTCCCCCTGAGTCTTCAGTAGTAATTTAGGCTGAAAAGGGTATAAGATGGATGAGAGCCACGCACGTTAAATATAAAAAGAATTGGATAACAGGCAGGGAGGTCATTAGCTTGGAACGCTGCAGCTCAGATCATGCAGACAATTTAAGCTGGGAAAAAGGATTAAAAGAAAGATGCAGGTGATATGAAAACATGGTAATTTATTAATGACAAATAATCACTGGTTAAGACTGTGAGAGCAAACACGAACACATTCAATGCCTATAACTAAACACAGGATAACATGCTGTCAAGACAAATAAACACGAACAAGTTCACAAACAAAGTATATCACCAAGTGATTCCGTATGGTGTGACTATGGTACCAGGAGAACTGTTAAGCAGATTCTCCTATATGAAAATGGCTATGGTGCCACTACAGCACCAGGAGACCTGTTAAGCAGATTCTCCTATATGAAAAATGACTATGGTGCCACGATAGCACCAGGAGACCTGTTAAGCAGATTCTTCTTGAGTCTCCCTTGGGGATCTTCTTAAATGTAGTTCAGCGCCGATATGCCCACTCCACAAGTCCCTTTGTTGTCCAAATAAGGTCTGGCAGGAAGAGCAGTTTCACCACGCAGGGACCCCCTCCAGGGAGAGAAACAGAGTCTCCCTCCCCAATCTAGTGACAGTAATAAGACTCTTTGAACGACGGCGCGTGATCTCATGATCTTCTCTATCATATCTAGATATCCGGTGAGGTCCCGGTGATGGCCACTCTTGGTTCCAGATATTTATATGGACAAGCGCATCCCTGATAACCTATACAATCCTCCTTCCACATTCTTTATTTCTCCCCCTCCAATACTTTCACATACCACACACTTCAATTAGTATTATCCAGGTTCACCACATTTATCATATTATCCACAATTACGTTATACTTCCACAATTACCAATCTACATGCACATACACATGATTCAATATACATATACAGCTTTGTTTAATATGTTCACCATTCAGTCCAGAATCTAGGCTGTAAAAGTCCTGTGAGTTCTGATGTCCAGTTGTAGGTTCGACCCCCGCTGTAGTTTACGAGGCCGTGAGAAGTCAGAAGAACAGGCTCTCAGACCCCCAAGTAAATTGTTTTATTGCACCCTCCAGGAAATCACCAACAGCTGCAAAGTTTTAGGACTGATAACACTTTTTCCAGCCTTACAGATCCCCCGTTTGGCCCCGTGGGACAAACAAACACAGTCCCAAGGGGTCATAAAAAGTGGCGCTGGTTCCATGCTGGTGTTTATGGTCCCAGTCTGAAAACCAATGCAGAATGGGTTGAGGTGCACCGGGAGTAGCTGAGTTGTTGGAAATATCAGCACTTCACCAGGGTGAGGGCACATATGAGGGTGCTGGCACTGACGCATCCTCAGAACACCCAGTCCCACCATGTGTAGGCACCCTGGGCCGAGCGGGTAGAGGAGCTGGGCAGGATTTCCGCTGTTCTTTGGCCATGTTCACCTCTACCTGGGCCGGTGGAGGTGATAGTTCATTTACCTGTTGAACAATCATCCCACAGTGCATCCGACCCCTGGACTGCTGGATTACATCACAGTAGCTGTATTATACAAACATCAATATATGCAAATATGATAAATGTGGAAGCTTACATGTAAATATGACAAATGTGGAGGCTTTCTGAACAATTCAGTGATACTCTTTGCTATCTACCCATCTGTTTTGTAAGGTTAATCAAAGTATGAAGGGATGCGGAATTATGGAATGTTTACACTGAACTGACTGACAGGGAAATTGGGTTTGAATTTTTAATACCGTATGCCTATTGCATATATAGCATACTGTAGTTATACTATATTGGATTGCCCTCTATTACTCCCCCATTGCATGCTTGAAAACAGGATGGGAATAGACCGAAACAGAAAACAGTTTAACTGAAACAGTCATTCATTATAAATTATTTTACAGTTGTAAAATACAATGTAACAACAAAGTTGTATGTTGTTGAGCGAATTAAAATATACAAAACTTTTGGTTTTACACAACAAAACACATATGTCTGAATGTACATTGTTCTATATGTGCTGCAGTTATGTGGTTTTGGATGTGTGTTGATATAGTGGTGTTGAGTGCAGATTTCACTTAGCTCCTTCGAGCCTCCCTCTCTGTCGGGCGCAGCTCCAGCCTGGAGCGCAGCGGCCATGTGTTCCACTACAGGGACGCAACTCATGTGCTCCATTACCGGGACGCAACTCATGTGCTCACTGCTCTATGCGACCCGACCGGCCAGTGATCCAGTCGATAGAAATCCCTAGCTCAGTGTCACACCGAGCCCCGTAGTGGTAATCAGCCACCCAGTTGGGAACCGACGGTCTGGTCCCTATCCCACTTTGCTATGGGTATAGAAACATTTACCGTTTTTACCAGACTTGTCTGTTTAACAGAGGTTGTCTCTTATGCAACTGTGCGAGGTGTGTACTGTCGTCATGGTGCTAAGTGAATCTAAGGTGATATTCTGAATTGGATGGGTGGATCCTTTTACACTAATAAATGTGTTGTAAACTTTACTCTAGTGCTACACCAGGGGGCCTGTTTATGGTTCAGATTTCCTAAACGAGGTTTGAATGTCTTTACGGCCCCTACAGGTAATTCCACCCATCTTACTCAGATCAAAGAATGGTCAATCGCTTTGGATCAAAGCGTCTGCTAAATGCCTGTAATGTAATGTAATATAATGTGATGTGGTTATAGCCTGGTCTTGATGATTCAAAACAAATAATCATACACTCTCTAAAGAATGTAGGTTCACCTCGCTTTAAAAAAACAAAGATCTTCAACAAGATAGAGAGAGGGGGAAGTGAGGAGAAATAACACAAAAAGAGACCAGTAAGCCAGTCTGTGCTATAAAATGACCCTACCATCAGCTTTTAAATGAAAAGAGCAAATATGAATGGCATTTGATTAATTTTAAAGCATTAACTGGCTCACTGACATCAGACAGACATTCTAACACATGTTTTTGTGCTAGGGAAATTTACACAAAAATACATCCATGAAATTTAATAAATATGCCTCAGTTAACTGAATGGGCACCCAAGTAGGTATATTAGTGAATCCCAACATTTCCTACATGACATGCCCAGGCATAATTTAGAGATTTAAAGCAAGTATATTACACTTTAGCCTTATTGTTTCACAGATGTATATCTTAAGACACAAATTAAACACAAAGGAAGACACCAATATGGTGGCAAAAAAGTAACTACAGAAGAAAGACTTCTGTTTTTGCATGAAAATCGCCAATGCAAAAATGGCATGCAGTTTTTAAAGATGTGCTTTCCTATGAAAGCGTGGCCTGCTGGATTTTAGAGCAGTGCCACAGATGCCATTGTCACGTGATTTATTTTTAATCATTGATCTTACTGGCAACAGTTGATATATTATGTAATCATTTTAACATACTTTCACTTGATTTCTGCATTCTCTACCTACTATTACCTTCAACACTTCCTCACACTTCCCTACATACAATTATCCTCTAAATCTCACTGGCTTTTCACCAGTGTGTCATTTCTTCCTGTCTGTGTCTGAACAAGATTCTCTGCGTTCCCCACAGTATTGTGGAACAACAGAACAGTACCTTATATCGACATCCCTTCTCTGTCATATCTCAAACCTTTACTTTCTTTTACACATACTCAAACCTTTACGTTCTTTTACACTTACTCAAACCTTTACTTTGAGCCATGTACAGCTCATCTTCCATTTACCCATTCTAGGGTTTTATAATTATATTGTCATCATAGTGACCTAATTGCATATATGACTTTTACAATTACAGCGTCAACATTGCATACAGATGACAGTGAGGACTGCAACCTCACTATCCCACGGGTTATAGACAGACTTTGCACTTATATGTCCATCCCCTAAACAGCCTCTAGATGTGGTGAAACAACAACAACTCTCCCTAGTATATGCTAATACATAAGATAATTGTGTTACTCACCACACCAAGGATGAAGAACCAGCAATTTAGCTGA